>JAKSZP010014986.1:0-61607 GCA_022478985.1 Massospora cicadina | reverse complement strand
GTGTATCTCCAATATACCGCTGAAATTTAACAGTGGTGCTCACTACAGAGGGCCCAATGATCATATACAAAAAAGATAAAAATTCTCCAGTTGCCAGCTATGGTGCATCTGGATTGCTTTGATGGGGGATTTTAGGACACGCTGCACCAGTCAAATATGCAGAACTCAAACTTGCCTAGGACACTGTACGCAAAAGGTAGGATTAGCTTTTTCAGGAGGTTTGTAGTGATAAGCTGCCTCTGTTCAATAGTGATGGGAATATTCATGGGTTCTTTAAGAAATTTGAGCTTTCAAAGAAGGAGCTTCAGATTGGCAGAAAGCGAAAATGTTGGTATCCACCTTGGATGTTGGAAGTGTTGACCAAGTCACTTGCTTTCTTCCAACAAGTTCTATACATACCAAGAAGTGAAGGATACTGTGCTGCAGTTTTTTGGAGGAACTGCAAAGATGTCACTGCAAAAGGCTGAGTTCTTGAACATCAGGTTTCAGCATAATGAGACCCTCACCGCATTTGCTGATCAATTTTTGGTGGAAACCCACATGTTAATTGGGGCAGGGAATTTATCTAAATTTGACATATGCAATACGATGACCTCTGTAGTGAAACCATACCATGAGCTGTACAATGTTATGAACCCAAATTTTGAAGACTTACCCCTGCTTAAAATTGTTCAGTTTTTGCACCATCTATCCATAACCTTCCTCCACTCAATACAGAGTGAAACCATACCGCTGCCATCTTCAGACCATCTTATTTGGGGGAATTCGCCTGTCCAGTTCAGATTCCACCAAGTTACACCAGCAGTTTAACTTCCGCCCCATAACTGTTTATTGTCAATGGTCCAACTAATGACCTGGGCCTTTTTACAACAATCACCCATGTTGGATAATCAAGTCCAATGTATTGAAAAGATTGATTTTTAGCTAAATAATAAAAAATTTGGCTAAAAGACCCTGATCAATTTTCAGTGGAATACTGCAAATGGGGTAACCCATCTAGTAATAAAACTTTAGCAAATCAAACTAGTTCGGGCTTTCAGATTGCTCCAAATTGTCAGCCAAATCTAGGGATCCCTTCTGAGGTCTCTTTCCTTCATACTACATGGCCAATGCTACCAACACTGCAGAAACCGGCACCTCTTATAGGGTTGGAGGGGACCTCGCCAGGTGCAAATATTTTCCTAAAAAATGATTGGGTAAAATAATTAAAGCCTTAGCTCATGGATCAATATTACCTATCAACGATTGACCATTCTATAATTGTGAGTTGAGTCTTGACTGATCAGATAGGTCAAAACTCAATATTTCCTAACTCAGATTTTACTAAGCAACATGAACTTCGAGCCTTGACATCTTAAATACCCAATATTGACTTATCAAGGGGGTTCATTTCTTATCCCCCGCAACAACTAATAAAACACTAATACACAATTTTTTAGTTTTTAAGGTTTATTTATCTATATTTTTATCAAGTGGTTTCATCCCCTATTTGTTGGATTTTAAGCCTAAAACGCACCAGCGATCTTATTACCATGAATCCAAAGAGTGGTGCTCACTACAAGGGCCCTGTATACCACTAAAACCTTGTTTTAAAAATTAACAACTATGTCAGAACCAAGGTTAGCAGCTTTAAAGAAAGAACTAGCAAGTGCTTTGTCTCGCCTCAAAAGGCTTGAGAAACACTCCTTTTAAAGCTCTTATGAACCCTCACTATAATCTTAAACCTCCGTTCAGAAAGTTCACACTGGAGAGGGCAGTATCATCTCCTTCCTTTATATCTATGAATCTGCAATGGAAGGAGCGACTGACCTTCAAAAACCAAGTTTATCCTTCCCTGCTTGAGTTAGATGGCTCAAGAGATCATGGTTCCTCATATGGCCACAATTACCATCTGGGCGGAGGTTAAACAAGCGCTTATTGACGACTTTGGTTCCAAGCAGAGTTTAATACGACAAAAACAGGCCTTTATGTGCCTTAGCCTGCAAGAGGGAGAATTGATCCCCTAATTTTCTAAGCGATTCTATAGAAAAGCTCAACCTCTGTTGCTGGCCAAACTGCTTCCTCTAAATGATGCTATTGCTTCTATAGTGGCTATCTTGGTTTCTTTTTCTCTCTTTAGCAATGCATATTCCGCAGTCAATCACACCTTCCAAACGGTATGGGATATCAAAGAGGCACTGCTAGCAGTGACTGAATTGTATGAACCTGAACTTTTGCAAAGAGCTACAAAGCTGGAATCATCTCTGACCCCTTCAGCCTCTTCTATGGTTGTATCCCTCTGAAACCCAGCTGCTGCAGAGCTGCAACAACCAAATACTCCTCCACCATTTGAGGATAGCCAGAAAATATTGGCAGTTATGTGGTAGCACTCCACTTCAGTTTCAGGGTCTAAAGCTCAGTTGGTGAAGTCATTTATCATTTTGCCTGGTTCCCTCTTTGCCAAGAGGTCTACTAAAGTAGATAAAGTATCACATCCGTCTAAGCCGCTGCCTTGATCCCCCTCAGCCTCATCTCAGGCTACCCCTAGTTCAACACCTGCAGTCATGTGGCAGCCCAAGCCAGTCACTTCTAAGGGAAAAGTCAATTATTACACTTCCAACGCATCCCCCAAAAGATGGTACAGCTACGATGCCCCCTACAAAAGTCAAAAGGGTAGATAAGAGTGACAAAGCCTTCCCTTGTAAAGAGATTAGGCCAGTTTCTCATCACCCTCTTAGTAACTCGTTGAGGTGCATTGAAATTCCCTCTGATAATGAGTTTGAAGGGGGTGGTGAAGATGCAGGATATTATGTCCTGGGAGCTCAATGGAAGTTCAGATTTCAGATAGGTTGAGGCCAGAAAGAATTGATATAGCCATTGTACCACGACACACCTATCTCCTATAGTTGTTGCAGTTTTCAGAGGTGAACAATACCACTAGTGATGCTGACCAGCTTGATGACAGTAATCCAATACACACAGCAGGTTCACACCCTCAAATATTAAAGACAATTTTCTGCAATAACTCAACGCAATTGACTCCACTCTCTATTTGAAGGAGGTTCTCGCCCTCTCCCCTACTTTTGGTATCACAATAACTAAGGTAGAGGTCTTCATCAATAAGGTGCGCGTTCTAGCCATCCTTGATATAGTTGCTCCAGTGAATGTGGTCTTATCAAAGGTCATAAATAAAATTCAATTGGAGCCTGACCTGGATTATTCACAAGAGTATGGTACTGCAGGACCTAATTCTACACGAGCTATTGAGCCTATTCTTCTCTACCCATACGAATTGGGAAGCTCCTACTGGCTGCCCCCGCTGTAGCATTAAACAATGACGCTTACAACTTACTCATTGGTACGCGATTCATGATTGAGTATGATGGAATCATCAATATGAAACAGGGATTCTCTCCCTTCTAAACTATGAAGTTCCTCTAGTCTTTACAAATGATAAGCCTTAGAAGAAGGAATATACATACGTAGTTGAGTATCCTTTTTCTGCCCTCACCCTTACATATACCTCATCAGGACAAAACACTAAAAAGCTGCCTGATTCTGTGGATGGTTTAGAGGGCATTCCATTGTATGCATCCGAGGAGGTAGTAGTCAAAGCGGGTAAATAAAAAGGTGATAGACACCAAAATTATCATGCAAATCCCCCGCAACTGCCTACTGCACTTAACAAGCATTGATGGAATAAGCCCTTTGGAACCTCAGGTATTTCCAGGTATCCTAGACCCTGCTTACCAGCGACCTATTAATCTCATGCTGGGAAATCTCACTAACAAGGACATGATTTTAAAGAAGCATCAGGAGATTGGAAAAGCCCTGTTGAATCCAATTGAGGACATCCACCAAGTCCATTAAATTTTGGTCTATGCTAGATATGGGATTACCCACTGACAAAATGATACTCGCTTTGCCCAACGTTCAGATTTATAATGATCTAACTATCGCTGAGCTTAATAAATACATGCTTTACTGGAGTCATATAGTGAAATTTTCTCCAAATCCAATACTGGATATGAGCATATGAAGGGCTGGAGCCACACCATTGATGTTGGTGATGCCAAGTCTATTTGATCAAGCCTTAGCAGAAATCAAAAGTTGAGGTACTCCAGATGAGGACGGAGCTCAAACAAATACTGGACGTGGTCTACTGGTGCCTTCTCAAAGTCCCTGGTCATCCCCACTATTACTCATAAAAAAAGAATGGTGGACATCAAGTATTAATTGATTACTGTGAATAACCTTACCAAGAAGGACAGCTACCCAGTACCCCAAATTAATGACGCTCTGGCCCAACTCTTTGGGCCCAAATTCTTTTCTGCCATGGAATTGTCTAGAGGATACTGTCAGATGTAACTTTATCCACAAGACCAGGAAATGTGTGCGCTTATCTGCAGTGGGGGTCTTTTCCAACCTACCTGACTACCACAAGGGTTATGAAATGCGCCTGCAACTTTTCAGCACGCCATGGACCATATCTTGCAGTATCTGAAGCTTAGTTACATAATTCTCTATCTTGATGAAATTACCATCTTCTCCCAAACGTTCAATGAGCACCTTTTAAACTTAAGGAAGTTTTTCCGATGCCTGTCGGTCCTCTCACGTTAAGCTGAATCTCTCCAAATGCACATTATTCCAATAGAAGTTGGATTTACTGGACCACGCCGTCTCCTCAGATGGGATTCAGCCTCTTTATGATTAAGTTGAGGCAATATATAAAATGTGGTACTCAAAACCATCCAATATATTCAGGTGTTCTTGGTCATGATGGATACTATCATCAATTCATCCCCAAATTTGCTCAGTTCAGTGAGCTCTGTACGACTTTTAGCTAAAAGCACCACTTTCCATTGAGGAGTGGAGAAACAGGATGCTTTTAAAACGCTAAAGAAGCTGCTACAACGATGACCAATACTATGCCACCCTTACTATAGTAAACAATTCATGTTGTTTTAATGATGCCTCTGACTACGCTGTTGGAGCTATCTTGGCTCAACTGGATGAGCATGGGGTTAATCTCATCTCATATTTCAGCAAGATGCTTTCTAAGGCAGAACGCAACTAAAGCGTCACTGAGAAGGAGTGCCTTGCCGTCTTGCTTGCTGTTAAATATTACCACTATTTTTTATATGGGACATCGCTTAAAATGATTACTGACCACGCCTCCCAAAAGTGGCTACAGAATAAGAAAGATCCCACTGGGCGGTTGGCAGCTGAGCTTTAAAGCTCCAGCACATAATATCCTTTGAGCACTGAGCCAGGACAAGCACATGAACGTCGATGGGTTGACTCAGCTGCCCATCCTTCATTTAGATAATAGTGAAGCAGAGCGGCTACATTACCTCTTAATGACCCCTGATTCTTGGGAGTATGAGGATGAACCCGCCCAGAAGATTCTAGTTTGACACTCCTGTAACACAAAGGTGGAGGATGAAAGCTATACAAAAAAGTGGGGGTGAACTGGTTACCCTATTTCCGACCATCTGAGCGATTACCTGTCATCATGGGGTCTCACGCCTTCCTTGGGCATAGCAGAGTGTGGAAAACTTATGAGTGGGTAAAAGAATGCTACTATAAATAGGGAATCATGGAGACAATCATCGAACTTTTGGATGCCTTTCTGACATGCAAAAAGCAACCCAGCTTCAAAACCAAATATCAATATTGATATACCACCCCTCAACAGCCTTTCCAAACGAGAAGTCTCGATGTGGTTGGCCCTCTACCCAAAACTATGGGTGGAAATTGATACATTTTGGTAGGGATTGATTACTTTACCAAATGGGGCGAGGCTGTGGCTCTCCCATCATAGATGGCCAAATCCACTGCCACTTTCCTCCATCAGTATATTTTTGCTAGACACAGTTGCCCCCAGTTTTTCTCTGTGATAATAGTAAAAACTTCACCTCCTGAGTGAAGATCCTCGCTACATCCATGGGCATGTAACAGCTCTTATCTACCCCCTATAACCCCTTGAATAATGGTACCGTTGAATGAACCAATGGGACCCTAGTCTTTATATTTCAGAAAATGGCTACTTCAGACACCCTTCACTGGGATCTGTATTTACCAAGCGCCCTCATGGCCTACCGATTCAGTTACCACTGGATCCTTAAGATGTCACCATTTCATGTGTTATATGGCCGAGAACCTGGGGTGCCAGCCTTATTAACAAAAGACATTTTCACTGATAGGACTGATCCAGAACAATCCATGAAGAAGTTGACGCAGCACATTAACCAGTTACAGTCTGAGGCAATAACTAATTTAGCTAAATTTGTCTCAAAAGAGGCCAAGCGGCCAATGAGTTTTTAGATATTACTCCCTTTCTTTCAAGTGGCAGTATTGGTAATCTACTACTAAAACCAAATCATGGCTAGAAATGAAAAGCTTGGGTCCATCAGGGAAGGGCTTTTTGTTATCACCTATAATTGAGTGGATGAGTATTCCATTAAATCCCTTACTTCTGGAGTTACGATTAACTGAGCGCATGGATGGTTCTTGCAACCTTATTCCCCCTTACCACTCTTGAAGGGGTATAGTTGGACAATTACAAGTCTGATGTATTGAAAAGAGTAGTATAGAGGTGAATAATGAAAGATCGGCCAAAAGACCCTGGTCAATTCTTGGTATAACCACAAGAATTGGGGTAACCTTTCTAGTAATAAAACTTTGGCAAATCAAATTAGTTTAGGAAATCAGAGTGCTCTCAATCATCAGCTAAATCTAGAACATACCTTCTGAAGTCTCATTCCTTCATACTACATGCCCAATGCTACCAACACCGCAGAGACCGGCCCCTCTTATAGGGTTGGAGGGGGACCTCGCCAGGTGCAAATATTTTCCTAAAGAATGATTGGATAAAATATATTTTAAACTTACCTCATGGATCAATAAAACCTATCAGCGATTGACTATTTTATAAATGTGAGGTGAGTCTTGACTGATCTGATAGGTTGAAACTCAATATTTTCTCTAATTCAGATTTTTAAGCAATCTGAACTTTGAGCTTCGATATCTTAAACACCCAATATCAAGTTTTTAAAAGGGGTAACTCTTATCCCCATGACAACTAATAAAACCATTAAAAATACAAAATTCTAGATTTTCTATGTTATTTATCTGTATTTTATCAAGCGTTTCATCCCCTATCTGTTGAATTTTAGGCCTAAAACTCACCTGTGAGATTAAAAATCCTAAAATCTAACAGCCCATAAACAAATTATCAGCAATCCCATCTTACATTAATCAAAGATGAAGGCTCTAGAGAGTAAATTGCTCTGAATATGGTCTCCCTGCGCACCTGGCACGAGATTTCCCCAATCACTGAGTCCACTACATAAAGCAAAACCAGTACTATTATGGAAAATTCAGAGAGGATTAGAGACAGGACTTTCTGCCTCCGCTATCCCTATCCCAAACATCCCACCTGACCCTATAAATGTATATTCATTGAAAGTCCCCCCATATGATGACTCATTCCTATATCAGCAGTCAGTTGGAGGGGTGAATATATTGACACAAGAGCAAGCTGAGGACATGGCGGAAGGAGGACCTCTGGAGCAACTAACGCCATACGCTTGTCAAATGCTCACCAGGTTGCCTCTGACCAGCTGGACCACTCTTCTGATCACCTTCCCTTTTTTTAGTACTAGATGGTCCCAATCCGAGGGGGGATTCATCAATGTTTATTGAATTATGCCTGGGCTCCTAAGAGCCTGAGGCGAGGGAAGGGGAGGGAGGAGGCATTGATAAAGGGAGGGGGTTTGCGCGCCAGAGCCGTGCTGCAGTGACAACTGAGCGGGGGAGGGTTGGCGACATAGTGCAGACCTTCAGGGCCATCTCAAAGTGTACCTGAAAGTGGGTGATCATGTGTGGAAGGGTCCACACCTGCTGGTCAAAGGCAGCACGAAGGAAGGAGCTATGGATGGTCCAGATGGCTGTGGCATAGGCGAGGACACGGAGGGGTCGGTGGCAACCAGGCAATGTCTGCTCGAACATGAGGACTTGCACAGGGTGTCCAGACCAGGGCTGAGCATGGAGGAGCGCGCGGCCTTTGGCAAAATGCGGCGACACCTGGACAGGTGAAAAAAACGATGGAGGTGGGAGTCAATAGGCTCCACACAGCGGGGGCAGCTTTGGTGCTGGAAGGTAGGGCCAGTCCAGTCCCCTGTCCTGTATGAACAGTGGAGCACCCTCCATAAGGTGTTGGACACCTTTGCTGACAGGATGGGAAGATAGACGTCCTTCCACAATTCCTAAAGGTCAAAACTCACGGAGGGAGGGAGGAGCTCAAGGAGTCTTGGGCGGATGGGAGGACGATCTTGGGGTTGAGGCGAGTTGTGACAACTTGTCCATTGTGCACAATTGCATGGCGACGGGGGCTGAGGCCAGGGCCTTCCCTTCTGTATGGGAAGGCATGGTGGATCCGCGCGCCTACTCGTTTCAGGGCAAGGAGAGCCTGGTTTCAGTAGGGGGATGAGGATGGTTTCAGGCGATGGCCTGGATGGTTTGTGAGCCACTCCCCTAATGAGGTTAGTGATTCTCTAGGAAGACCCAGAGCTGCTGACACTGACTGGCGGAGGGCGGGCGCCCATTGGGGCATGAGGGGTCGCGTCCCAGCAGACAATCGGCCATAGGAACTTCAGGAAAATTGTGGTGGCGTGGGATCGCGTGTCCAGAAGCCCTAGGCCCCCTTCATTGCAGGGTCGGGCAATGGTTGAGAGGGCCATTGGTGGATGGTTTGAGCCCCAGATCCAACAGCGGAGGAGTACATTGAGCCGCGTATAAAAGGCATTTGTGAATGGGCAGACGTGCGCTAGGAACCAGACTTTGGAGAGGAGGAACACATTGGCCATCAGAGCTCGACCCTGGGGTGTGATGTGCTGCCGGTTCCAGCTGGCAATCCTGGAGTTAACTGCTGTGAGGAGAAAGTCATCATTGTCTTTTAGTGCAACTCCTTGTTGGTTGGTGAGAACGCCCAGGTGACGGAAGGTACCGCGCACAGGTTCAATACCAAATGGTGGGGGAAGGTGGGGGAGCCGACCTGTACAACTGTTGTCTTGGAGGTGTTGACCATGGCGTTGGACGCCTTGGTGTACCTCTCAATGGTCACAGCAGCGAGGGCAACATCCCTAGGGCAGCCAAATGCAATGGCGGTGTCATCTGCAAATGTCATGGTGCGGGTGAGGGCTTTACCTAGGACCAGAATCCCTGTTAGCTTGTCCTGTAAGGAGGCCAAGAGGGGGTCAAGGGTGATTTAAAAAGGATAGGGCTCAGGGGGTCCCCTTGCCGGAGACCTTGCTAACTGGTACTGCCACTGTAAAACCCATTGGCGCCAGGACTCTGGTGTGGAGCTGGTCATAGAGCGCTGATATCCAGCGCCTAGCTGCGGGGGGAGATGGAAGCGGGCCAGGGAAGCATCAATATACTTCCAGGCCACCCGATCATATGATTTCTCCATATCCAGGAGAGCCACAAAGCCATTCACCTTACGAGAGTTAGCAGTCAAAGTTACGCAAGGTCATTATAGTTGTCCCATAACGACCTCCCCGGAATAAAACCGTGCTGGGATGGGGAGAGGCGAGGTGACACCCATTTGGTGATGCGGTTGGCCAGAAGCTTCATGAAGAGCTTGTGGTCTGTGTTGATCAACGCTATGGGGCGACAGTTCACCAGGTTCTTAAGGTCTGACTTCTTGTGAATGAGGGTCGTGATTGAGCCTCTGGAGTCAGGGAGGACCTCGCCATTCACCAAGAGTGCAGCGAAGAGGTCGCGGAGGGTTCTGGCTATCACCGCAGGTTCCAGAAGGTACACCTCGAAGGGTATTCCTTCTGGGCCTGGGGCTTTAAGCCGTGGGGATTTCAGAAGGGTTTCCATCACCTCCTGGATGGAAATAGGCGCCAGTAGAGCCTCATCAGCCCGTGGGTCAATGGGCGGCTATGGAGTCCGCCACAGAAAGTCTTGGATGTCCGGAGGGTCCACCTGGGTGGCATGGAAGAGGCTGGAGTAGAAGCGGTGTAGTTCCTGCGTGATTTCCTCCTTATCTGAAGTGGTTGTAGTGCCAATCTTCAGTGCAGTAATATCCTGCGCTGTTGACCGGGATTTCTGTTTCTGAAAGAAGAAGCGGGTGTGGCGTTCCCATTGAGCATAGTAACGAGATGTTGTTAAGTTTGCTGTCCGTTCTTCCTGCAGTGTGAGCTCCAAGCGGAGTGCTTCCTGCTCCGCTTCCCATTCTTCCAACCATCTGGGAGAGGGCGAAGGCTGGCAGTTTCGCTCCAAATGTCTGATTCTGGCTTTCGCCCTTTTGACTCTGGCGCGAGCTGCAGTCATCTGGGCTTTGGCACAGTTGTAAGCAACACGGGTGATGCCCTCCTTAGTCACCGCCCATCTAGCCTTGTGGTCAAGCAGGAGGGGTGGGGGGAGGTGAGATTCTCCCGGATGGTCATAGACAGCTTCTCCTTAGTGAAGGGGTTGTTGAGAAGAGCTGGGGCAACCCTAGGCCAGAACCTACGCGACGGTCTAAGTGTGGTGGTGAGGACAACGGTGAGTGACCTGTGATCACTCAGATGGTTGTCACGAGATATGGGAGAGGAGGCGCGGCCAATTAGCAGGGGGCCAATCAGTGCCATATCTATGCGTGACGCTGACTGGAAAGCTCCTCCATCATACTGGATTCTAGTTATGCAACCTAGGCCAGACGCGGAGGGTGGAAGCGAACCTATAAAGCCACTCAGGCGAAGGAAATCCTGAAGGTGACTTGATCCAGGGCGTTCCTTTGCTGCAGGGGGTAAGAGTCAAGGACGCGACTTATGGTTGTGTTGAAATCTCCTAAGAGGACTGTATTCCGTGGGAGATTGAGTTGGACGAGCTCTTCCAAGAGCCGATTTTGCTCCTGACCTGTATTAGGCAAGTAGATGCTTGCAGCGAGGAAAGAGAAGTCAGGAGTGGTGAATTTGGCCAGTATGAGGCGGCCACCAAGATATTGTAAAAAAGAATGGTTTTTAACCTTGGGATTCAAAACAATAAGGGCGGCATGGTTTGTCCATAAGGTTTGCCTCCAAACTGTTCATTCCATGCAGATTGTTCGTGGGGGAGGATATGGGGCTCCTGGACAGCAGCGATGTCAATTTGTGCTGACCTGAAGTTGCGGAGGAGGCGGGCTCTCCGCTTAAAGTCCCGCAACCCATTTGAGTTGATGGATTGCTGGCCAGGGTGCTGCCATGGGGACTCATAGCTGTTCCCCTCCATGTCCTGGTGGGTTGCCAGCGCTTAAACCTGCTGCTGTGAGGCGGCTAGTTTTGAGTCCTTTAGCTTGACTATTAGTTGCAATCCGTGAGGAGCGTCGAGGGTTCTGAGGGGAAGGAGAGGGTGGGGGGCGGAGGACCCAGTAAGCCAGCCTAGGATGCTGCCCCCGCTCCGTTGCAAGGGAAGGACCTGAGGGTGCTCAATGGTGACCTCCGCGGTGTCCCCATTTGATGAGTCTGAGTCCATATTCACTTCCTCCATTACTGCAAAGGATCCGCGCGAAATGGACTGTGGGTTTGGGGTAGGACTCTTTGAGATGACACTTCTACCGCAGGCCGCAGGTTGCCAGTCCATGCTGGTGGGCATAGCTCCATTGGGAGCTGAGGGTTGATGCGATAAATCGCTAATGGAGGTTGGTGGGGGTGCCGCGGAGCCCTGAGTGGGGGTGGCTGACGAGGGGCACCCTGTGGGAGATGCCTTGCGCTTGGTGAGAGAGGGAGTTGACTCTGGGAGATTGGAGGGGGTGCCCACTGGAAGGGGGGCATGAGCGCGAAGGTATCCCATACCAATAGTGGGGTTATCTGTTTCAACTGCTAGGCGTAAGGCCTCAGGGACATGTCTTGAACCGGAACCCATTGTGTGGGTTGTGGAATTGCTGCTGCGGCCACATGGGATCGTTTTTGGCCTGGTTTAGGCCCCTGGGTGGTGGCTAAGAGGGCTTGTTTTCGAGCTGTGCAGCCACTATACAAGTGTCCAAGGGCGTTACACCATGAACACCGGGGGCGCGCCTGATCAGGGTCGACAAAAAAGAACTCAGGGCATGCCTTAACTACTGCCACACGAGAAATAACCTCAATGTTACGGGATACAGTGGGGGAGGGGATGAACGACGCCCAAGCAGTGCGAGCCCTTTGAGTGGGAGCATAGTAAGAGGGGACGCTAAAGTCCACTGAAAGAACAGACCCAAACTCCATTAAACCAAGATGGAGCGCCAGTTTAAGAGACTCAGGATCAACAGTTGTTGGTAGGTTGAAAAAAGTAACCCATGAAATTTTCTCCAGGTGAGAGCGTGTGCGGGAGATGCAAAGAGATCCACGCGGAATAATGACCTGGAGGGTGGCAGCATGGTCAGCTAGGGCAGCTTCAGTGAAGCCCACATCGATGTAGTGGCCTTCCACTGATTCATGGATGGTGTTGTTAATTGGGAATGTCTCCGCGATCGGTGCAAAGTATTAGAAGTAATCCTCCATATAGAATTCAACAGGGTTATGCCCAGTTAAAGCCGAATTGCATGGGAGAGGGTTGAGCGAGGTAGAGCTTTTTGCGCTCTAGTTTTGGCCCATTTTTCTTAGCATCATCAACAAACGCCACTTCATGGGGATCAGCTTTGGGTAGCGTTGGTGACAGAGGTTTTTGCCACTCCCCAGTGGCTCCTTTGGTACTTTTGTGTTTGCTTTGGGCTGCAATCGCGGGTTGAGCAAGAGCTGGTGGTTTAGACAAGTTTTCGGAGTTCCCTTGTTGCTGGAATGTTACAGCAGTTGCTGGCGTCATATTGAATTGAGGGGCGAATTGTTGGGCCTCGCTAAATTGGGGAGGCCCATCCAGATTGGAATTAACTCCAGCCAATTGGGAGGAGGGCGATGTTTCATCACCATCCCAATCTATTTGGGTAAATTCAGCCCGAGTATTTGGTGTGATTTCGTGGGTAAAATTCACTGGCTGATTGGTGAATTGGTCGTTTTCAGCATATGGAGATAAAGTGCCTACTTGAGAAGTGCCGATTATGGGGTTTAAATGGGACGGGTGAGATTGGAACTGGTGTGAAATTCCAAAATCAGAACCATTTGAATCCCCATTGGGAAGAGTAGATTGTCCCAATTTGGTGCTTAGTGAACCAGAATGTGCGGCTAATCCAACTTTACATCTGAGGGTTTGGGGGCAGGTAGCTGGGTATCGCCCCTCATGGGGGAGCCAGAAACACGGCGTCAGCAATAATAGATGGGGCTAAATTAGCTGACACAATGGGGGAGGTGAATGCCTGGATGGGCTGAGTTGCATTCAACTGAGAAGACGCCATTAAAACAGCTTGGGTGATGGCCTCCTTGGTTGGAGGGGGCCCAGCGGGTTGGTGGGAGGTAGCGCATGCAGAGCTGTTGGGCGTTCAGGTTGCAGAAGTGCGATCTGGTGAACTGACGCTAGTTGAAGTAGCTCCAGGTTGGGGGGTGGTGCCTGCTTTCATGGCCACTGCTTGAGAGCAGGTGATTCTGGTTGACCCTGAGGTGGGTAACCGAGGGTTGCTTCGTTTGGGGGTGGTGCTGGCTCGTTTGGAAGAGCCCGCGGGTTCTTTTGCGGGGTTTCCCGCCATATTTGTTAATAGTTTTTGTAAATCTCTTTAGTGGAGCTAAATTTCAAGGCTGAATTGATTTTCGAAAAGTGATGCTTAGCAGAAAGAGTCTGATCACCTTCCCTGCAAGGAGCAAGTGTCGACCTTCTGGTAACCACTATCATTCAAGAATACCCCAAATCAGAAAGGGGCCTATCTACTTCCCTGAGAAAAGAGATCCGTTAAATGTCCATGTCTCCAACAGTCAAAATTATGCTTATTCATTATGTACACACTAAGACATTGTTGTAGCCAAAACCCAAGTTTGTGCTACAATAGTATGGGCGCACCAGTTAACATAGTTTCCACTAAGTTGGTGGCAAAGTTTGCAATGAAACATGATGTAGATCATCAAATGTGTATGTGACTTCTGGAGCTGAAAGCACAATCTCAGAGGGAGCTTATAGTGCATTGTTCTTGCAGTTTGGTCAATTTTTGTCATAGCCCCAGCGATCATTCTACTAAACAGCTGTTACAACCTGCTAATTGGAACTGCATTTATGTGACACTTCAGGGCTGGTATCAATATGATGGAAGAGACGTTTGAAATTCTGGGATAGCGGATCTCGATTTAGATTACCTTGATCAGAATGCCAAAGGATCCAGTGCATATGGGACAAGTCAACCCTGCTTATAGTGATGGTGTAATTCTGGTCGCTACCATTGACTAAAGAGGAAGACCCAGGCTCTCCAATCATATATACTAATATCAAGGATTGCCTCTCTAAGCGGCCGGGCCTATATCCATTCCCTCTGGTCATCAAGTAATAGTAAACTACAAGTTGGAGGTAGAGGTACCAGCCAGGCTCTATGGGGAAGCTATTGGCCCTTACCAGCAATCATGACTTGAGCCCCATGTGTCTCCAGGCATTATACTACCAGGACATGTGGAGATTAAGGTTCTACTTGCAAATTTACAAATGGAACCATTATAAATCTGTTGGCATCAAATAGTGGCATATTTACACTTGACTCCTGTTGAGGAGGTTCTTCAGGTTTATGCATTTGGGCTTCTGGACAAATTTGGTCTATCCGTTGAGCCAAAGCCTGGCATAATGACGGTAGTACCTCGCAAAAACTTAGTCAGATTAATTGAAGCACAGAAGGATTGGGTGATATCCTTATTTAAAAAGAATAAGGAGATTTTTGCTGCTGACAATCAAGATTTAGGGTGCTCTTGGGGGATGGTCCATCAATTAAACACTGGGAATCATCCTCCCATCAGGTTGCAGCTGATCTGCTGATCTAGGGCAGCTTAAGAAATTATAATTGAAGAAATTAAAAGCTGCTGGACAAGGGATGCTCAAACTGTCAAAGAGTCCATCAACTCACCCATCTTGTCAAAAAGAAGGACAGTACCAACCCGATATTTGTAAGCTACTGGAAGCTCAACAGTATCACCAAGAAGGACTTATATCCCTTGCCACGGATTAAGACGCTTTGGATTGGTTAGGGGAGCTTGTTACTTCTCAGTGACGGATCTGATATTGGGCTACTAGCAAATTGAGTTGCCCATGGTGGAACAGGAGAGTGTGCCATTATCACATCCAAAGGGCTTTTTCAACCAACCCATATGCCACAGGCGCTGTGTAACGCCACGGCCACATTCCAATGGGCCATGGACACCATTTTTAGTGACCTGAAGCTATTGTGCATACTTGTGCACCTTGCCAATATCAATGTTTATGCGTACGTTCTCTGAGCACCTTACCCATCTGGAGGAGGTATTCCGCCAGCTTGCTGAGGCCAACATCAAGATAAAGCCCCGCAAATGTCATTTCTTTGATTTTTAAAAGCCCTGAGGGGCTCCTAGTGCAGGCAACTATTTCAGGATGAAGACTTGGGGTACTGCCCTCACCACTTAGGGCTGCGTGAACTTAAGCACCACCTAAAAACGTGGGCCTGACAATAATTGAGAGTATCTCAAGCTACCCCTAAAATGACATATGTCCTACCTGTTTAACTGCTGGGCAGCTCGTCTGCACCAGCCAGGACAGGCAATATGCCTCTCATCCCCTTTCAGGGGACAAGACCCAATGACCCCCAGGTTAAGGCCCCTGGGGGAAGCTGAAGCCCTCCCCCTTGTCACGTGCTTTTTTAGCTTAGTTATGCTCTCCAGCCCCTTTATGTTTAGAAAGCCTTGGAGTCCTTTTTATCTGATATCACTTTCTTGCATGATCCATTTTGTCATTAGCCAGCTCATGCCAACAGACTAACAGCTAGATGAGCTTTAGGCCAACTCAGCAAACCATGGCATTTATTGTAGCAGGTGCACCAAAGCTCAGCCAACCAGGGTTGACCCTTCCTTGTCATGGGGTCTGCACCTGCGCAACCCCAGCTCGTGGGGAGGCCGTTTGACAGGCGTCATGCTCAACTTGTACCCCTTCCTGCCTATATTCTCCCCTCAGGGTGTGGTAGACACCTGCAAAAACAGGTCAGCACAGTCATTACTACCATCCCGCACTTCTTTCAGGCCTCTACAGGACCAGACCAACGTGCCTCTTTGGGCTCTGAGGTTAGCTACTCACCCATGTTTCTACATGCTTTCCCCAGTTGCACCACGTGAAGGCCCCAGCTTCCCTAACTAGCTCACCCAAATGTCACTTCTTCAAGGACCAGCTAGATTACCTTGGATTTGTGGTAGACGCAAAAGGGCTGAAACCCCAACCGGCCAAGGTGAACGCTATTCAAAAATTGACTCAGCCGACCAGTAAATGGGACATACAAGTATTCTTGGGGATGGTCCTCTACTACTGACGCTTTATCCACAACTTTAGTTGTATTGGGGAACCGCTATTTGAGTTGTGAAAAAAGGATGCTGTGTTCATAAGGATGGAATGACGTTAATACTCCTTTGATACACTTTGGACAGCATTAATCAATAGTCTGGTGTTATACTACCCAAATTTTAATAAAGAATTTATTGTACTGACGGATGCATCTCTTTCTGAAATTGGGGCAGTTCTATCTCAAAAAGACGACGAAGGGGAGGAGCACCTGGTTGCATACTGCAGTCATAGCTTGAACTGTTTGAATGCAATTACACTGTGACCGAGTGGGAGTGCTTATCAATGAACTACACTTATAATCAACTCAGGCTATGTTTTCATGGAGTCAAGTTCAAGGTCATTACTGATCATGCATCGTTATGCTGGTTGTAGAAAATCAGAGAGCCTGAAGGGCGTCTAGCCCGATGGGCTCTCAAACTGCAGGCTTATGACTTTGAAATCCTCCACCAACCTGGAGAAAAACACTAAAACACAGATAATTTTATTGTAATTGCCAATCATTGTGGTTACGGTGGATCTGGGTGATATAGTGTATAGTAAAATGCTTAGCGGAATAAGAAGTTGACCCTCCTCAAGTCATCAATGTCTTATATGGAATAAGAGCCAAACATTCCAGAAGAACGGCGAATTGTACAAGCGGATAGGAGACAATACAGTGAATATCCCAAGGCCTTCCGCCTGACCAAATATTATAATGAGCGCACACTGAGCAGTTGAACATGGTTGAGTATGCAAGGCCCTGGAAATGTTGTGATTTCGGTACTTCTGGGAAAGTATACAATTTGACGTGAACAAAACAATTTTCTGCTGCCACCAAGGCCAAGTGGAGAAGCCATTCTGCCAAAATATTTTTTATCAGTTAATGAAATCTCACTTTTCTTGGCATACGGTTTCTATCAACGTGGTGGGGCCTATGCCAACTGGAGAAAACCAGTCCAAATATATTCTGGTGGCGATTAACCACTTGACCAGATGGGTAGAGGCACGTTGGATACAGGATTTGGGGGCGTTCATAGTGGCTAAGTTTGTGATGAAGTGTATAATTCAGTGACATGGCTGTCCTCAGTTCATCCTAACGATAACAGGACCAGCTTCACAGCTCAAATTTTACCCAATAATAATGAACTGATGGCCATCCATGGGGTTCTAACGACCCTATATCATGCATAATCTAACGGTATGGTCAAACAGGTCAATGGGACGCTGGTGAATATATCTTAGAAGCTGGTAACAGATACCCTCTAATTGGTGTACCCTCCTTTCCACCACCATCGTTGCTTACAACATCAGCTATCATTCTCGCCATGGGGAAGTGTCCCTTCAATTATTATATAGACGACACCCTGCTCTTCCAGCACTTCTCTATGTATGCATATAAGATACCAGTAGAATGGATCCTCAACAATAATTGACCAACCTAACGAATACGCTGATCAAGCTGTAAGCCTAAGTGTACTCATTAAGCTTAGGCAAGAAGATTAAAAATCAGGCTGCTGACCAGGTACGGCATAGTGGGCTAGACCAGTTCAAAGATGAGGACATGGTTCTATTCCATGATCAAGATAGGTTCAGGAGGAAACAAATTGGTCAATATCTGGATTGGTCCATTTGAAGTTATTGAGAAAGCTGGTGTTGATGCCTATATTATTAAGGACCGCATGAGTGGTTAGTTTACTAACCAAGTGCATGTGAAGTTCCTCCAGGCATATAAACAATAGGAGACTTATTGTCCATTCAAGGGGGTTGATATAGAGATCCTGATATGACTGGACAATAAGCCTGATATATCCATGGCAGATTGGCCAGAATCCACCAAACATGATAATTATATGATTATTTAAGCGCCTTGATATGAGGCAATATTGGGTTGGAAAGGGTTATTATTGGATCACCTCCAAGTCAGTCAATAGGGAAATGTTGACATATGATGAATAATTGGTAGATCACCTCAAGCTAAGGCGATTGTGAATTCAATGAATGATAGACTCTGATGGAACCAATGAGAATATGGCGGAATGAATAGTTTAGAAAATTAGCCAATATTGACCAAAGTCGCTAATATATATGCGAAATGAGAATATTGAAACAGAAGGATTGTTAGTAGAAATGAGAGAGTGGAACAGCGAGTAACCGCTATTAATATTAAAAAAATATGGTGTCCGCAAGGCAATTGCTCCATAATTTACTAAGTTTATTATGTTATTGAAGGATGATGATCTTCATATCGTCAGTACTATTTCTCAGTGGGCTTAACCCTGTAGGTAAATCCCTTTGGTGTATCTCTGATATACTACAAAATTATAACATCCTGAATTACTTCAGATATGAGGATGGTTGGACTTCCCATTCAATCATCTTCTTCACCATTTCCAATGTGCACCCAGTGGGTGACGCTAACAGTCAGGTTATCTTCCATGGTGCAATAAATTAGTTGCAGGTATTGTTAAGCGTCAGCTGAGCTCTCTGTAGTGAGGACCAGACTTTTAGGCTTCCATTTTTAAGCTCAATGGTGCTATGCTTAAGAAGCTTAACAGTTAATATTTAAAGCTGATTAAGTCGCATAAAAAGTATATATTTTATTTAAAAGGGTGGCTGAGTCACCGCTAATGTCATGTCAACTAGAGTATCCGTCCTATGATAAGTATGCTAAAATGGACTTATTGAAGTCAAGTACCAAAACAAGATATAGAATTAACAATATAATTTTATTATAGTATAGAATAGGGGTTTATATGTCATATTTAGCAATATAACCCCCAAAATCAAAAGGATTAATTAAAAATAATGGAGAGGGAAAGCTGGAAAGGAGGCTCTTGGCCATGAGATGCATTATGGATGGTATAATGCCTTTGTATCATATCTTTTAGGTCAAAAATGCTAGTTGAATGTACCAAGTTGGATGAGACTGGGACTCAATGAAGTTGATCATTTAGAAAATTCTTGATTCTTACCCTTTTTTGTGTTCATCTAAATTTACCGCCTTAAATGCCACCTGGAGTAGTTGTAGCCTGACCTTCTGATGATCCTTTATACTATTTATGCAGGACTTCATCATGGGTATCTTAGGCTTTGAATGGTCTGACAGAATTTTCTTGAGGTCAATTTGAGCTTCTGACTGTAAGATTCTAGTGTTTGACTAATATTTAACCCTTTTGACAACCATCAGATTGGGCCAATTATATACTTTCAATGCTCAAGATAATACCCTAATTCTTACCTCAAAGCCTATTGCAACTACACAGCTCAGGCCAAACATCTCAGCATCAATATAATCAAGTAATTTAAAAAAAGCTTAGGCTGAATACGCTCACACATTATGGCAAATTATCACTTCACCAAATCTCAGCAACTGGTCCTGATTATCAGAAACAATATCTAACACTTCACATAAGAAACTGTTAGGGATTGACCCAAAGATAACATATAAAAATACCATGGACTGAAGGACGTTTTATGTAATCAATTTCCCACCCTAGGGGGAGCTTTTCTTTCCCATAACAATAACATCAGTTACTAAGATTCGCTTCAAATAGATAATTTTGATAATCACACAGGTGAGATGAGCGAAATCATCAAACCCAGCTAAACTGGGCGAAAGTCATATTGGGCAATGGTCAAAACGGTGCACTAAAGGGCAAAAAACGCTCTGGAGGGGGATCAGGATCCAACGCTGCCAAAAAACCCCAAACCCAAACACCAACTGGGTTCGTGGAATTTACCACAAAACAGAACCAATATATGGAAATAAAGTATGCACTATTTATCAAAAGTGGAACATGGGCTCCGACTTTTCTTAGGGGTATAATCCCCAACCCTGTGGGAAAAGGTAGGCGAGGCACAGGCCTCCCTCTTTCCCCATGCGGTATATGTTACACCCACACCATCCACAGTGGCTGGATCAATATGGTTTCAAAACCAAAAGAAGGTGCAGACGCCGCAGCAAAAGTCTGTGTCAAAATTGCCCTCCTCAAGGGCTAAATGAACTGTGCACACTGCGTGCACCAGATGGAATAAATGAACACTTTGTTCATCTCATTTGACTTGCTTCCTACTAACCTATTCATAAACTAATTGAGGAAGAACTCTGATTCGGATTTCAGAGCTACAGAGAAATAAAACAACTAAAATTGCAGCGATTTCACCTGATGCTGAACCTGTGCACAGGAAAGGCAATTGACATGATCAACCCGGTCCCTGATGTAGCTGCAGACCTAACCAAAATCCCATGCACCATGGTGTTTCACCTCCTGGATGGGGGAGTGTCAAAACCTTACTGCATCACACCGGAACGCGCACCGCCCATCTGCAACCATTGCATTGCACTGGGGCACAAGGAACATGTGTGCCCCATGAAGGAGGGCATCTTGGCCCTGGACTTTTGTGATGACACTATGGATGAAGATGAGGAGACCTTCATAAAAATGGTCATTGCTAACCACGCTTTCCTCTGGAGATAGGACAGACACTACGTCCTCATGGACCCAATCACACCCAAATTATGTAAACAGGTGCAGAAGGCCCACAAGTGGGTAGTAGCCAAGGCTTCATCACTCGCAACATCCTCCAGTGACCCAGACCAAATCTAGATGGACAGGGAGGAAATAGGCCAAACTAGCCTCAGGAATTTTTGAATTACATGTCTAATGGGGCAGGTTTTCTCTCAAAGTTACACTGAGCGGATTCTCCAAAAAGGTGATAAATTTAAACAGAAATTAGGTTATAAAAAGTCTAAATTTTATACAAAAAAGAGGGGATATTTAAAGGATTCATAATGGCTTAGAATCTTTCAGAGCAAAATGTTCTCTGTGCGATTGAATCTTCAATCAACTGATTGTGATGAGATTGATCATTAACTTTATAGATTGAGATATATTACTCTCTCCTTCTGATGATGCCAGGGGAATCGTTGGAGTGGAATTTTTAGAGATATGTGAATTTGGTGAAAATCCTGAACTTTACCCCTCAAGATTCAATCATGATAAAGGGTGACTTCTCAAAAACTGAGGATGAATACGATTTACCACTATACCAGTATCAACATGAACAATCAAATACTCTAATCCCTTTCAAAATATAACTCAATAGGGACCAGACCAATTAGTTCCTAATTTTTTAGTTTGCCCACCAGGCTGAGAATAATAGTACATAACGTAATCCCCAATCTAGTATTCAGGTAAAACAGGTTTGTGTTGATTGCTTCTTTGAGTCTCTTTTCAAGTGGTTGTTTCAATCAATTTCATTGCTTGAGTTTGAAGACAAATAATCTCATCAGCCATATTCCTCATAATTAAATCAGAATTCTCTGGAATGCTTTCCTTGAGGATTGTCTGAACACTAGAAGGGACTGAAGGATCCCGCCCATATATACTTAAAAGGTGACATCTTGATAATATGATGATAGCTTATCTGATAAGCAAACAGGCACTAGGCAAATAAAAATTCCACTAAGTTGGGTCAGTGGATGCCATCTTCCTTAGAATTGTGACTAGGGTTCCATTAACTCTATTAATGGCCCCATTTGTAGATGGATTATATGGGACAACAAATCGCTGAGAAGTGTTAAATAATTTGGATAACTCCTGTATAAGTTGAGAGGTGAAGTTAGTCCCATTATCCGACATATGGACCTTGGGACACCCATGTTGAGAAATGATATGCTGGTATAGGAATAGCACTGTAGTCTTAGCTGAGGGGTTATGATGGAAATGGCCTCACCCATTTAATTAAATGGTCGACAGCCATAATGATATACTGATGTTCATGCAATCCCCAAGGAAAAGGACCTACAACGTCAATGCTAACCACCTCAAATACTTTACCTGGAGGCGTAACTTCTTTTTGAAAAGTAGGGTTAGTAGTTCCATGGCGTTTACAAATAAAACATGAGTTAAGAGTCTCTCAGATGAATTCAGTCATGTTGTTCCAATAGTATCAAGTCTTCAACCATTCTTAAGTTTTCTTTAAGCCACTATGACCAACTTGTTCATGACTTTCCATTACAGCGTGAAATCTAGAGTAGGGATGCAAAAAGGGCAACCACCTGGATTTGACTTTCTTATACAAAGCTTTATCCCGAATCATAGTATTTTTGGTGGTTGATTTTAGAAAGGCGCAATCCTCTTCAGTTTCTTGATCCCACAACTCAGGTTGTCCAATAAGATTATATAAGCGTTCTTCTTTTTCTAGTTTCAAGGTAAGAATAGGCAATTGGGATAGCCCATCATCATTTTGATGTTGAGCACCTGAGTGATGAACAATGGAGAAAACATAATTTTGCAACCTCAAGGCCCAACGGGCCAACCTACTGTCAGTATCCTTCATGTTCTGCAACCATTTTAAGGAAGAATGGTCAGTAATAACAGTGAAATGGTTACCATATAAGAAGGGATGGAAGTGCTTGATTGCTAGAATTACATCCAAACACTCCCGCTTATTGACACTGTAATTCCGTTTAGCCTTTGACAACGTTTTGCTATAGAAAGCAATGGATGATCATTCTTCTCTTCATCACACTGGGATAAGATAGCCCCAATAGCGACATTGATTGCATCAGAATGTAAAAAAAGGATTGTAAAATTAAGGATGAATTAAAACAGGTGCTTTGATCAAGGCAGTACGCAGAGAATTGAATGACTGTTCTTGAGCTGATACCCACTCGAAGGGTACTCCTTTCTGCAACAGGTGGAATAAGGGTTCAGCCATATCAGCAAAGTTGGGTATAAATTGCTAATAATACCCAACCATGCCAAGAAAGACTTGAATATCCCGCAGAGAGGTAGGATGAGGCATTCATTGGATGACTTGAATTTTATCTGAGAGGAGTCAAATCCCTTTAGCTGAGACCTGATGTCCTAGAAAATCCATTTCTTTTGAAAAACGAACATTTGGAGGGTTTGAATTTTAAGGTAGAGCTCCGAATTCATCTGAAAACTTCTTTTAAATGATCCAAATGCTCGATAAAAGTTTTGGAAACATGGTAATATCACCAAGATATACCAGAACACAAGTAAACTTTAGATCCCGTAGCATACAGTCCATGACCCTTTGGAAGGTTGCTGGGGCATTTCTTAATTCTTGAGGCATACGAGTTGATTCAAACAAACCTTCACTTGATATCAGGGCACACTTGGCACGGTTTCTGGTGATTAATCGATTTGCCAGTATCCACTGGGTAAGTCCATGGCCAAAAAATAGGTGGATTAGCCAACAACCTAAGGGAATCATTGATCCTATTTAATGGATAACAATCTCATCGAGTAATAACATTCAGTCTGCAAAAATCCATAACAACTTGGCGGGAACCATCTTTCTTCTTAACTAATAACAATGGAGATGCCCAAGGACTATTAAGAGGTTTTACAAACCAGCCTCCAACAATTGATTCAGCACCTTTTTTTAGTACTAGATGGTCCCAACCCAAGGGGGGGATTCATCGATGTTTATTGAATTACGCCTGGGCTCCTAAGAGCCTGAGGCGAGGGAAGGGGAGGGAGGAGGCATCGAGAAAGGGAGGGGGTTTGCGCGCCAGAGCCGTGCTGCAGTGACAACTGAGCGGGGGAGGGTTGGCGACATAGTGCAGATCTTCAGGGCCATCTCAAAGTGTACCTGAAAGTGGGTGATCATGTGTGGAAGGGTCCACACCTGCTGGTCAAAGGCAGCACGAAGGAAGGAGTTATGGATGGTCCAGATGGCTGTGGCATAGGCGAGGAAACGGAGGGGTCGGTGGCAACCAGGCAATGTCTGCTCAAACATGAGGTCTTGCACAGGGTGTCCAGACCAGGGCTGAGCATGGAGGAGCGCGCGGGCCTTTGGCCAAAATGCGGCGACACCTGGACAGGTGAAAAAACGATGGAGGTGGGAATCAATAGGCTCCACACAGCGGGGGCAGCTTTGGTGCTGGAAGGTAGGGCCAGTCCGGTCCCCTGTCCTGTATGAACAGTGGAGCACTCTCCATAAGGTGTTGGACACCTTTGCTGACAGGATGGGGTGATAGACGTCCTTCCACAATTCCTTAAGGTCAAATCTCACGGAGGGAGGGAGGAGCTCAAGGAGTCTTGGGCGGATGGGAGGACGATCTTGGGGTTGAGGCGAGTTGTGACAACTTGTCCATTGTGCACAATTGCATGGCGACGTGGGCTGAGGCCAGGGCCTTCCCTTCTGTATGGGAAGGCATGGTGGATCCGCGCGCCTACTCGTTTCAGGGCAAGGAGAGCCTGGTTCCAGTAGGGGGATGAGGATGGTTTTAGGCGATGGCCTGGGTGGTTTGTGAGCCACTCCCCTAGTGAGGTCATAGATGCTCTAGGAAGACCCAGAGCTGCTGACACTGACTGGCGGAGGGCGGGCGCCCATTGGGGCATGGGGGTCGCGTCCCAGCAGACAATCGGCCATAGGAACTTCAGGAAGATTGTGGTGGCGTGGGATCGCGTGTCCAGAAGCCCTAGGCCCCTTCATTGCAGGGTCGGGCAATGTTTGAGAGGGCTATTGGTGGATGGTTTGAGCCCCAGATCCAACAGCGGAGGAGTACATTGAGCCGCGTATAAAAGGCATCTGTGAATGGGCAGACGTGCGCTAGGAACCAGACTTTGGAGAGGAGGAACACATTGGCCATCAGAGCTCGACCCTGGGGGGTGATGTGCCGCCAGTTCCAGCTGGCAATCCTGGAGTTAACTGCTGCAAGGAGCAAGTCCTCATTGTCTTTTAGCGCAACTCCTTGTTGGTTGGTGAGAACGCCCAGGTGACGGAAGGTACCGCTCTCAGGTTCAATACCAAATGGTGGGGGGAAGGTGGGGGAGCCGACCTGTACAACTGTTGTCTTGGAGGTGTTGACCATGGCGTTGGACGCCTTGGTGTACCTCTCAATGGTCAAAGCAACGAGGGCAACATCCCCAGGGCAGCCAAATGCAATGGCAGTGTCATCTGCAAATGCCATGGTGCGTGTGGGGGCTTTACCTGGGACCAGAATCCCTGTTAGCTTGTCCTGTAAGGAGGCCAAAAGGGGGTCAAGGGTGATGTTAAAAAGGATAGGGCTCAGGGGGTCCCCTTGCCGGAGACCTTGTCCAACTGGTACTGCCATTGTAAAACCCATTGGCGCCAGGACTCTGGTGTGGAGCTGGTCATAGAGCGCTGATATCCAGCGCCTAGCTGCGGGTGGGAGATGGAAGCGGGCCAGGGAAGCATCAATATACTTCCAGGCTACCCGATCATATGCTTTCTCCATATCCAGAAGAGCCACAAAGCCATTCACCTTACGAGAGTTAGCAGTCAAAGTCACGTGAAGGTCATTATAGTTGTCCCATAACGACCTCCCCGGAATAAAACCGTACTGGGATGGGGAGAGGCGAGGTGACACCCATTTGGTGATGCGGTTGGCCAGAAGCTTCGTGAAGAGCTTGTGGTCTGTGTTGATCAACGCTATGGGGCGCCAGTTCGCCAGGTTCTCACGGTCTGACTTCTTGTGAATGAGGGTCGTGATTGAGCCTCTGGAGTCGGGGAGGACCTCGCCATTCACCAAGAGTGCAGCGAAGAGGTCGCGGAGGGTTTTGGCTATCACTGCAGGTTCCAGAAGGTACACCTCAAAGGGTATTCCGTCTGGGCCTGGGGCTTTAAGCCGTGGGGATTTCAGAAGGGTTTCCATCACCTCCTGGATGGAAATAGGCGCCAGTAGAGCCTCATCAGCCCGTGGGTCAATGGGCGGCTCTGGAGCCCGCCACAGGAAGTCTTGGATGTCCGATGGGTCCACCTGGGTGGCATGGAAGAGGCTGGAGTAGAAGCGGTGTAGTTCCTGCGTGATTTCCTCCTTATCTGAAGTGGTTGTAGTGCCAATCTTCAGTGCAGTAATATCCTGCGCTGTTGACCGGGCTTTCTGTTTCTGAAAGAAGAAGCGGGTGGGGCGTTCCCATTGAGCATAGTAACGAGATGTTGTAAAGTTTGCTGCCCGTTCTTCCTGAAGTGTGAGCTCCAAGCGGAGTGCTTCCTGCGCCGCTTCCCAGTCTTCCAACCATCTGGGAGAGGGCGAAGGCTGGCAGTTTCGCTCTAGATGTCTGATTCTGGCTTCCGCCCTTTTGACTCTGGCGCGAGCTGCAGTCATCTGGGCTTTGGCACAGTTGTAAGCAACGCGGGTGATGCCCTCCTTGGTCACCGCCCATCTAGCCTTGTGGTCAAGCAGGTGGGGTGGGGGGAGGTGAGAGTCTCCCGGATGGTCATAGACAGCTTCTCCTTAGTGAAGGGGTTGTTGAGAAGAGCTGGGGCAACCCTAGGCCAGAACCTACGCGACGGTCTAAGTGTGGTGGTGAGGACAACGGTGAGTGACCTGTGATCACTCAGATGGTTGTCACGAGAGATGGGAGAGGAGACGCGGCCAATTAGCAGGGGGCCAATCAGTGCCATATCTATGCGTGACGCTGACTGGAAAGCTCCTCCATCATACTGGATCCTAGTCATGCAACCTAGGTCAGACGCGGAGGGTGGAAGCGCATCTATAAAGCCACTCAGGCGAAGGAAATCCTGGAGGCGACTTGATCCAGGGCGTTCCTTTGCTGCAGGGGGTAAGAGTCACGGACGCGACTTATGGTTGTGTTGAAATCTCCTAAGAGGACTGTATTCCGTGGGAGATTGAGTTGGAGGAGCTCTTCCAAGAGCCGATTTTGCTCTGACCTGCATTAGGCAGGTAGATGCTTGCAGCGAAGAAGGAGAAGTCAGGAGTGGTGAGTTTGGCCAGTATGAGGCGGCCACCTAGATATTGTGAAAAAGAATGGGTTTTAACCCGGGGATTCAAAACAATAAGGGCGGCATGGTTTGTCCAGAAGGAGTTGCCTCCAAACTGTTCATTCCATGCAGATTGTTCGTGGGGGAGGATATGGGGCTCCTGGACAGCAGCGATGTCAATTTGTGCTGACCTGAAGTTTCGGAGGAGGCGGGCTCTCCGCTTAAAGTCCCGCAACCCATTTGCGTTGATGGATTGCAGGGCCAGGGTGCTGCCATGGGGACTCATAGCTGTTCCCCTCCATGTCCTGGGGGGTTGCCAGCGCTTAAACCTGCTGCTGTGAGGCGGCTAGTTTTGAGTCCTTTAGCTTGACTATTAGCTGCAATCCGTGAGGAGCGTCGAGGGTTCTGAGGGGAAGGAGAGGGTGGGGGGCGGAGGACCCAGTAAGCCAGCCTAGGATGCTGCCCCGCTCCGTTGCAGGGGAAGGACCTGAGGGTGCTCAATGGTGACCTCCGCGGTGTCCCCATGTGATGAGTCTGAGTCCATATTCACTTCCTCCAACACTTCAAAGGATCTGCGCGAAATGGACTGTGGGGTTGGGGTAGGACTCTTTGAGGTGGCACTTCTACCGCAGGCCGCGAGTTGCCAGTCCATGCTGGTGGGCATAGCTCCATTGGGAGCTGAGGGCTGATGCGATAAATCGCTGGTGGAGGTTGGTGGGGGTGCCGCGGAGCCCTGAGTGGGGGTGGCTGACGAGGGGCACCCTGTGGGAGATGCCTTGCGCTTGGTGAGAGAGGGAGTTGACTCTGGGAGATTGGAGGGGGTGCCCATTGGAAGGGGGCATGAGCGCGAAGGTATCCCACACCAATAGTGGGGTTAGCTGTTTCAACTGCTTGGCGTAAGGCCTCAGGGGACAGGTCTTGAACGGGAACCCATTGTGTGGGTTGAGGAATTGCTGCTGCAGCCATGTGGGATCGTTTTTGGCCTGGTTTAGGCCCCTGGGTGGTGGCTAAGAGGGCTTTTTTTCGAGCTGTGCAGCCACTATACAAGTGTCCAAGGGCGTTACACCATGAACACCGGGGGCGCGCCTGATCAGGGTCGACAAAAAGATCTCAGGGCATGCCCCAACTACCGCCACATGAGGAATAACCTCAATGTTACGGGATACAGTGGTAGAGGGGAAGAACGACGCCCTAGCAGTGCGAGCTCTTTGAGTGGGAGCATAGTAAGAGGGGACGCTAAAGTCCACTGAAAGAACAGACCCAATCTCCATTAAACCACGATGGAGTGCCAGTTTAAGAGACTCAGGATCAACAGTCGTTGGTAGGTTGGAAAAAGTAACCCATGAAATTTTCTCCAGGTGAGAGCGTGTGCGGGAGATGCGAAGAGATCCGCGTGGAATAATGACCTGGAGGGTGGCAGCATGGCAGCAAGGGCAGCTTCAGTGAAGCCCACATCGATGTAGTGGCCCTCCACTGATTCATGGATGGTGGTGTTAATAGGGAATGTCTCCGCAATCGCTGCAAAGTATGAGAAGTAATCCTCTGTATAGAATTCAACAGGGTTATGCCCATAATAAAGGCGAATTGCGTGAGAGAGGGTTGAGCGAGGTAGAGCTTTTTGCGCTCTAGTTTCGGCCCATTTCTTCTTAACATCAGCAATAAACGCCACTTCACGGGGATCAGCTTTGGGTAGCGTTGGTGCCAGAGGTTTTGCCACGCCCCATTGGCTCCTTTGGTACGTTTGTGTTTGCTTTAGGCTGCAATTGCAGGTTGAGTGTGAGCTGTTGGTTTGGACAAGTTTGCGGAGTTCCCTTGTTTCTGGAATGTTACAGCAGTTGCTGGCGTCATATTTAATTGAGGGGCGGTTTGTTGGGCCTCGCTAAATTGGGGAGGCCCATCCAGATTGGAATTAACTCCAGCCAGTTGGGAGGAGGGAGATGTTTCATCACCATCCCAATCTATTTGGGTAAATTCAGCCCGAGTATTTGCTGTGATTTCGTGGGCAAAACTCACTGGCTGATTGGTGAATTGGTCGTTTTCAGCATATTGAATAAAGTGCCGACTTGAGAAGTGCCGATTATCGGGTTTAAATGGGACGGGTGAGATTGGAACTGGTGTGAAGTTCCAAAATTTGAACCATTTAAATCCCCATTGGGAAGAGTAGATTGTCCCAATTTGGTGCTTAGTGAACCAGAATGTGCAGCTAATCCAACACTACATCCGAGGGTTTGGGGGCCAGGTGATTGTTGGGCCTCACTAAATTGGGGAGTTCCATCCAGATTGGAATTAACTCCAGCCAATTGGGAGGAGGGAGATGTTTCATCACCATCCCAATCTATTTGGGTAAATTCAGCCCGAGTGTTTGCTGTGATTTCGTGGGCAAAACTCATTGGCTGATTAGTGAATTGGTCGTTTTCAGCATATTGCGATAAAGTGCCGACTTGAGAAGTGCCAATTACGGGGTTTAAATGGGACGGGTGAGATTGGAACTGGTGTGAAGTTCCAAAATCCGAACCATTTGAATCCTCATTGGGAAGAGTAGATTGTCCCAATTTGGTGCTTAGTGAACCAGAATGTGCGGCTAATCCAACCTTACATCTGAGGATTTGGGGGCCAGGTAGCTGGGTATCGCCCCTCATGGAGGGAGCCAGAAACACGGTGTCAGCAATAATAGATGGGGCTGAATTAGCTGACACAATGGGGAGGTGAATGTCTGGATGGGCTGAGTTGCATTCAACTGAGCAGATGCCATTAAAACAGCGTGAGTGATGGCCTCCTTGGTTGGAGGGGGCCCAGCGGGTTGGTGGGAGGCAGCACACAGAGCTGTTAGGCGTGCAGGTTGCAGAAGTGCGATCAGGTGAACTGGCGCTAGTTGGAGTAGCTCCAGGTTGGGGGGTGGTGTCTGCTTTCATGGCTGCTGCTTGAGAGCGGGTGATTCTGGTTGACCCTGAGGTGGGTAACCGAGGGTTGCTTCGTTTGGGGTGGTGCTGGCTCGTTTGGCATAGCCTGCGGGTTCTTTTGTGGGGTTTCCCGCCATATTTGCTAATAGTTTTCGTAAATCTCTTTAGTGGAGCTAAATTTCAGGCTGAATTGATTTTCGAAAAGTGATGCTTAGCAGAAAGAGATATATCATTGATTCAGCACCTTAGTAACCTGGGCTTCTTCTACTTTAGACTTACGATAGGGCTTTGCACAAATAGGAGGGTGATCGCCAGTTTCAACAGAGTGCATTACTCTTTTAATTTAAATTTATTGTGGGGAAGGCCGACCATGGGACGGACACTTCCAAATTTGACCTGAAAGAGACAAAACTTAGTAACAGGGAAGGCACCCCAGAGAAGCGATGCTATCTCTTGTTGCCAGCGGGAACGCCACTTATGGGGAGGGGGAGGGAACGTGTTAAGGGGCCGTAGCCACAATTGAACACGTGTGGAGGAAGGGGTCTGTTTTGATGAAATTAAACTGGGAACCAGGAGGAGACCAGCTGTCAGTGGCGCGGTGGGAGGTATCCAAACATCCACGCCTGAAAGTGGTCCACCAAATGAGACCTGAATCTATGAACAGCTTCTGGGAGGGTGGGGGTGGAGCCTGCGATGGCATCCAAGAAAATCGTGTGGATAGTCCACATGGCGATTGCAACCACCAGAGCACGGAGGGAGGGTGGAAGGGGGAGGCCATTGATAAAGCAAACATATCTCTTGACAGACTGAAGGGATGTGTTTGATCATGGCCCAGAAGACGTTGAACTTCGCGCCATATCACTTTAGAGGTAGGGCACTTCTCCAGGCGGTGGAACAGCGTTCCATGCTGGCCACACACGATGCAGGATGAGTGTAAAGTGTTAGAGCGCTCAGCCATATGGTACACCCACCTCGTGCAGCGCCACACATGGGAACGGATTTGAGGCTGCAACAGAGGATGGTGTGCGTATTTCCAGATAGTTTTTGGTCTCAATAAAGTGAGGGATGTCCATCATATCCAGTTAGTCCACCCTGGATAGGACATGGGGCCGTGTGGGGATCACGCCATCTTGGATGGGTAGCCCCTATACCTCTTGTGTGAACTGAGGAGAGGGGCGGCCTCTCTGGGCTGTATGTCCGCTAAAACAATTTCTCCACTCAGCGCTCCGCATGAGAGAAGGATTCGTTTGTAGTGGATTTTAGTACCGTGAGGACCTGTGGCCGATGGGTGTGAAGCCAGGTATTTCATCAGGGAGTGGGGGTTCAATGGATTGTTGAGGCCCAAGGCGCGGGAGAAGTTGGAGCGGGCCGCGCGGGACCAGTGTTGGGAGGTGAGCGTAGGGGCAGTGTTGGCCGCAATCCAGGTACCCAAGATCTTGACAGCATGGGCTCTGAAGTCAAGCAGGCCCTTGTCAGCCTGATGATGAGGGCCAAACATGACCTCTAGCCATACTGGTGGAGGGTGACTTGACCAAAGCCATCCTTGCAGCAGGGCATACAAGAGTTTGAAGAAGCTTGGGGAGAAGGGGATGGCGTGGGCTCCAAACCAGACTTTGGAGAGGAGCATAGAGTTGGCTAAAACAACCCTGCCAGTGAGGGAAGTAGAGTGGGCTCTGAGGGAGGCGATGCGCTTCGTCACGTTGTCTAGAATATGACTCTCCATTACTGCTGATGCGTACCCGCCTGCCTCCACCCACACGCCCAGATGGCGGACCAGCCCTATGGTAGGGCGTGGCACGAAGGGGAGCACCAGTGGGGCGGTTTGGGGTGAGCTGGGAGGGCGAGCACATGTGCAAGCAGATGGGCCAGGCTGGGCACTGGTTGCAGGGGCCCAGCAGTTTTGAGACTGACCAAGGAGGATGATTTCGGTTTTGGAAGCGTTCAGTGCAGTGTTACTTACCCAGGAATACTCCTGGATGAGAGCCTCAAGTGCGTGTGCATCTTTATTATTAGACACCCCAACCACACAGTCGTCTGCAAACGCCATCATCTTGACTGGGTCTTGGCCTGGCACATGGACCCCAGTGAGTTGAGCATTCACCTTTCGAAGTAGTGGGTCAAGGCTGAAGTTGTATAATAGTGGGCTAAGGGGGTCCCCTTGTCGCAATCCCCTTTGAGGGCAGACTACTTCCGTTTTGAGGCCAGGGCCACGTACTGCCATTGTTGCAGATTCCGTTAGCAGCATCACCCAGTTGATGAAGCAAGGGGGTAAGCGGAATTGATGGAGGCAGGCCCTGAGGTATCCACAGTTTACTCTATCATAGGCCTTCTGTTGGTCCAGGAATACAAGTGCCCCAGAGGCTGTGGACTGACACACATTAGCCACAGAGTGCACATTGTCCCAAATCGACCTTCTGGGTATGAAACTAAAATGTTCTGGGGAGATGGTTGCAGATGCTACAATCCCTAAACGGTTAGCCATGATCTTGGTTAAAATTTTTGTATCCGTGTTAGTTGAAGAAATGGGGCGCCAGTTGGCTAAGTCTAGCTTGTCCCCTTTCTTGAAGAGTGTGATGGTGAAGGCCTCTTGTCCTCCTGGTAGGAGGCGCGTTTCCAGAAGGCTCTGGTTAAGTGAGGCAAGCAGTAGTGGGGATATATATTTGAAGTTTTTTATAGAATTCATATGGAATGCCATCTGGGCCTGGGCATTTCCGGTTTGGTGCACTGTGGATGGCTGTCCATAATTTGTTCGGAGTAATCAAATATATTATTTCTGGGTATTGGGAAACAGTGCAGATGTGGGCTCAGTCAAGAAATTCTGCCACTTTAGCTGGCTTAATTGGATCAGATTGATATAACTTAGTTTGGTACTTCTGTGTTACGTTGCCACTTCAGCTGGCATATCCGCAATGGAATCATCTGATCTTCACACCTGTGTGCAGGCCACGCTCTGGCGTGGTGAAAATTTTTTTCAAAAAGTATGCGGTGCACTTGTCACCCTTTGTAATACATTTGGCCCTTTAATGAACACAAACCCAACGTTTGTGTTGCCTTTCAAGCGCGTTGAGGTGGGCGGCTGCCTCTGCCCACTTCCAGACCCATGCAGGGCTGTATCTCTAGCTGGGATGTTGGACTCCAGGTGTGCCAACTCTGCCAGAGCGCACAAAATGACAGCCAATGTGGCTCGTGAGCATCTGGAGGAGAGGTGGCGAGAGTGGCAGATGGTATCCTCTTTGATGGTTGCCCATGTGGAGATGGGGTCCACGCAAAAAGGTGCAACAAACTCTTTTGCCAAAGTTGCTGATTCCACCCAAGTGGAAAATCCTGGCGACGCGAATTTGGGGGGGCGGACTTTGCACCAATGTGGGGCCTTAGCCACTGTGACAGGTAGTTGTTAGGTTATTGAGACCAGTCAGTGGTCAGAGAATTCCATTTTTATTGATTTGAAGTGGGAAATGTGGGGTTGGAATTTTGCCAGTGTAAGGATAAGGTTGATGCGGGACATGGGCCTTAATTGACCATTGTGGACGTGGGGGCGCATCATGTTTTTGAGCAGCGGGGCTTGCTGTGGCAGCGCATCCATTAACCCAAGGGTGGCCTTAAGAACGCAATGTTCTACGTGACCCTGGGGGGCGTGGGAGGAGGAAGGCCAACGGTCTGTTGGTGTGTTTAGCCAACAGTTGAATTCACCGACTACAAAAGGGTCTGGGGGTAGCGGGAGGCATTTTACTGACAAAAAATTCCTGACACTCTTGTGCACAGTTTGGGGCATAAATGTTGACAATAGCTTGCACCACGTCAGCCCACAAGAAAGTGACAATGAGGACTCGGCCATTGAGGAAGGTTTCCAATGATAAAAATTTGAAGAAATTGTTTCTCCAAACTAGCACCCCACAGTGCTCTGACAAAAAGGATAGGGTGGGAGTCGCATAGTTTTCCAAGCCCCCTCGGAACCTCGTGGACAGTGGGACTCCTGGATAGCCAGGATATCCACGGGTAAATCGTGTTGTAAAAAACTCAGTTTCCTAGCCTGAGACAGTGAGGCCTTGAGTCCAACGATATTCAATGTCCCTAAAGTGAAGGTTTCCCCCATCACACCTTAGGTACGAGGGGTGGGCACCCGGGCCCACTAGCCTCCTCTAGATCCCCATGGGCCTTCACAGCAGCGCGGGTGTTTGCAGCAACGCTATCAGTAGTTTTGTTGATTTTAGCAGAAAGGTTCGCGTTGGCTTTTGCCTTCACTTTTGTTTCCCCAACGTCAGACAAATTTTTTGTGGTGCGGATGAGTTTGGTGCACCATTGAGCAGGTCAAAAAAAAAATTTTTCAGGTAGGATGGGCCCCAAGTCAGTTTCAACTGGATCTTGGTTGCAAAGATTGGGTGAGATCGAGTCCCCCATTGGATCCTCAGATTGGGTCAGCCCAATTGGCATGGGCTTCCCAATCTGATTGGTGTTAGATTCCCAAGTTGCTTCTGCCGTGAAGGTTTTGATGTCCTCTTGGCATTGGGAGTGCTGGATAGAGGTGATGACTTTGGCCGCTTCCTTGGCCGTGGCCCTGCGGGCCTGCTTGGCCTTCTTCCGCTATTGTGGGGAAATAGGCTTTACCAGTAGGTAGCAGCCTTGTGCTCCCCACGGGAAAGCCTCTTTGGTGCTTGCAGTTGGTTCATAGTGCACCTCTCCGCTGGCCATGGCTGCCGAGGGGTGCTCTTGAAATGTGACGCCCTCCTTGGTGGGGCATGCATGTGCCTTATGGCCAAACGTGTTACAGCGGGTGCAGATGGGGGCGTGCTGTCCACAGTTACCCGGAAAGGGTGGGTGGTATGCCCTTCAATATTAATAAAAGTGGAGTGCGGGATCTGGGTTAGATCCTTTGCAATCTCCTTGGTTGGGGTCAGAACTGCAATGGCTTTGCCAGTACACAGGTGTGGCATCAGCATAAAGCATTGCATCTCAAAAGATTGTATTTCGCCGTAGATGGTGAGACCATCTTTCAGGTGTTGCTCCAAAATGTCACATTTTACCGTAGTAGGCAAAAAGTCAAACGTGAGGAAAATTTGGTTGGATTTTGTCCATCTGGTGCATTTAGTTTCAACGACCCAATGCCCTTTGGGGAGGTCAATCACTACATGCACTGCAGCAGCCTCATCTGCTGCCTCCTTGTTTTTGAAACCTAGGTTCAGTCAACTGCATGACATGGAGTAAGGTGCGATGTACACCGCGGTCAGGAAAAAAGTGTGCACATCCCCACAAAATTTTTCCCATAAAGCCATTTGTTGAATGTTCAGAAACACGCGGACTCCATATTCCACCGATAAAAGTAGCTGAGAGTGCGGCGTGTTGATGTACTGGTTGCATCGCGCTTGCCAAGCGAGGATTTCTGGGGAAATAGTGACCGCCAGTTTTAAAAAAAATTCTATTCCGCCAGTTTCTCTGGGGCGTTTTCAAACGTTTGAGGCCACGGGCCTACCACCTGCTCCTCTTACCTTACTTGCACAACTGCTCCCTGACATGGGTACAGACTAATCTCCTCTGTGAGATTATCAAACTAGATTTGGACTTGAATTGAATAGGTTGCAAAAGTGATTGCAACAAGAGAGAAAAGTTTTTAAAAGCTTTACTCTTCTTATCTTCACAAAATCTTAAGTATGGTTAGCAAATATGTCAGAATATTTGTCTAATAATTGAAGCACTTGTTTCTCCTGTTCTTAGTGAGGTGTTTTCTGATAGCTGGACCCGCAGTAAGGATTTTCTGATCACTTTCCAACCTAAAATCTTGCAGACATCCGAAGGGTTTAGCAACATAAATCCAAGATAGGGGCAGTAACTTGTCATAAGCAATTGGATGCTCTCAATCTACCAATTTCAGCTCATTGGTAAGGTTCGCCAGTAAGATGGATATTGATCCTGAGTAAACCTAATCAAATTGTCCAGGACAAGGCAAGAGTTCTTAGAAGAAGGATTGAATATGCCTTGAAATTGTAACAAATGCTCTTTGGGAATCGAAAAACGCAGAGAAGAGTTAACAACCACCTGTGATTTTGGCGGAATAACTAAGTTTTTGGGGAAGAAAATAGGCATCCCTTCTTCAATATCAGCCGATGCAGGGGGTAATTTTATGTGAAAATCTTCAACATGATATTGAAGTGAATAAGACCTTTTGGTTCCTTCTAGCAGACATAACCGACGTTGGTTAGAAGCATGATTGGATAAAAGTAAGGGAACTCTATACCCCAAGAGAGACAACAATGAGTCGGGGTAATTTATAATTCCATCAAAATCTCATAAAAAATGAGTCCCTAAAAGTAGGTCATAACTCAAGTTATCGAGTACAATGGCAGGGATTATAAAAGTTAATTTCCTAATTTTGCAGGGGAAGGGACAATAAAGCTCCAATTGACTGAGTACTCCAAGGTCCAGCCGTGCCATATTATTCAAAGTGAGAAATTTTGGGAGTTAATTTGATCCTCTTGATGAATTTTGATGAAACAACATTCACATGAGACCCTGTATCTATGATAGCCTTGGCATTGACTTACTTCACTTGGAAGTCGATATGGGTAATGGTGCTTCTGAACTGAGAGGATAAAGCCAACAAGGAGGGCAAGGAATAAGAAGAATGTTCATCTTTATTATAATCAATCGTGCTTTGATGTTATTGCTGGGTACTCATATCATTATCAAAGTGGAGAATCTTATTGGTCTTATATCTTTTCTTCTTCTCATCTGCCTCCTTCTTGAAACAAAGATCCTCATTATGAAAATATCGATGACAGTAGTTACACTGGATCGCCCTAGTATTCTCAGGCATAGCATAGACTTTGGGGCGACTAGGTCTACTAACTCATAACCTCGGGGTTTTTTGGAGAATTGAGGAGGCAATTCCAATAAGGCCTCCTTAATGTCCAAAATACTTTGGAAATTGTTTTTTACACTGACTAAATAAATTTGCATTTGCGTTCTAGAAGAAAAAGCTGACATAACTGCTGTAATCGCATCATCCAAATATAACTACCACAAGCCATTAGAGTCTGAGCATCCCAAAAAAAACCCAATGAGCAAAGTCTTTGATGGATTCATTTTGATGGGCTGTATACCCATAAAAGCCTGTTTTTGGGAGGATAAAGTTTGCTCACTCCCAAATTCTTTGATTAGCGCTTCCTTCACCTGAGACCAAGTAGAACAAGTCATCAAGTGAGGTACCATGATATCCTGAGCCATTTGAGTAAGGCAATTTGGAAAATAATTCATTTTTTGGTAATCCATAGCCTCACTTAGCGCCTTTTCATAGTTATAGAGGAAGGATATAATGCTGCCTTCCCTGGGGAGTACTTGTCTTTGAATACAGGTTTGAAACTCATGGGGCATTAGAGGTCAAAACATGTACTCCAGATGGTTTGGATTGAGTAGAAACATACGAATTGGAGTCTGACGCTTGAGAAGAAAATTGAGGATAAGGACCAGCAGCTTCAGTATGAATTTCAATAATCCAACGGTTCAGCTCAGCAAGCCCCACTTTCTCATCAAATCGGTAATATAGCTCAAAGATCTGTTCCTGTTGGGCATTATACTTGAGTTCCAGCGTCTTAATCTTCGCTTGGAGAATTTTTCCTTTAGATTCACAATCATGGAGAAGGATATCGGAGTCCTTTGCCCATTACCCAAATTGACCAACTCATCGGATAAAGACTGTAGTGACAAGAGGGGATCAATTGGTACCCCATCAGGGGTTAAGTTACATTTCTTGGCCCAATTTAGAATTATTCACGCAAGTGATCCATCATACTTAAGAGAGTTGATTTGTTGAAGGGATCTGGAATGCCCATCAGCACCTGGAGGCCCCCGAGGCCCTTCCACACCTGGTGGTTCCTGAGGCCCTACATTCCCAGGAGGTCCTCGAGGTCCATCAGCACTGGGTGGTCTACATGGTCCTACACCCCCAGGTGGCCCACGAGGTCCTTCAACCCCTAGGGGCCCATAGATCCTAAGGCTTTCTCTACCTCATTGACCTGGAATTGAATCCCTGAGTACAGCTGTTTCAATTGAATGAGATGGGTTCTAACTTCCGCCTCCATTGATTGATTATACTCAGAGAGTTGGAAAAACCCTCTCTTCATTCTCTCTGAATCTCCTGAACTTGCTTTGTAAACTGATCATCAACAAACCCAGACATCCCAATATCGAGATAAATAAGCTGTTGATAAATTTCATTGAGAAGGGTCCAATTACTAATAATGGCCTCACGATTATCTCAGCTAAATTTGGAGGCAGACTTGAAAAATTCAGAAACATGATTATTCAAGTATTGAAGTCCTTCTAGTAAATTGAGCATCCCTTGATGGTGCATTCCTACTACAGGTAATATATGTTATAAGGTTGGGTGAATGAGCTGGTGTAAGTATTGCTCAGGGGTAAATTCCAGGCATTTGTTAGGATTGCAACACTTCCTGCAAAATAGAGGGTACAGCATTAGATTGAGATTGGGTAGCACGGATTCCAGGGGATTAAAGCACCTTCAGGCAAGTTGATTAATAATATTTCATAAAACCTCAGGTGGTATTTGAAAATCTGATGTAAAGCTTAATCTAGGACCATAAAATTCCAAGTTGGCATGAATTTCCAACGTGGAGGGTAATCTTGGGATTGGGGTTTCAGATAAACGAACCCATCATGATATGCGGCCTTTCTTATGGTCATGAGCTTCTTCAGGTGAAAAATGAGAATCCATGGTAGTGATTGACGTTTTCACTGGTGCGTAACTCAGAGTGCCTTCTGTAGTGCGCAGTAGTCTGGTAGTTTTCAATTACACTTCCAATGGGTCAAGTTTTCTCTCAAAGTTACACTGAGGGATTCTCCAAAAAGGTGACAAATTTAAATGAATATACAGGTTAAAATTTGTACCTAAATTTTATTACCAAAAAGAGGGGATATTTATAGGCTTTGTAATGGCTCATAATCTATCAGAGCAAATAAATCTCTGCACAACCAAATCTGTAATCAACTGATTAGGATGAGATTGATCATTAACTTTGATAGATTGAGATATATTGCTCTCTCCTTCTGATGCCAGGGGAATTGATGGAGTGGGATTTTTGGAGATACGTGAATTTGGTGAAATCCCAACACAGCCAATCAGAACAGAATGCTAATCCGGAGGAGCTATGGATGATATTAACTGAGCCAGCCAGCCAGATCGGACAACCCATGCAGAAAACTTTCTCAACAAGAAGACAGAACTACCACGTGATTCCAATCAAATAAACTTACTGGGACAATCTGATTTCACCATGAACGAGCCAACAGGGCCCAGAACTTCAAAATTAAACCCCAAAACAGCAGAAATCAATCAGCGCACCAATCTGAGTCAAACAAAATCAAGTGCAGAAAAGCTTAGTACAATCCCTAAATCCAACAAACCCTGCACAAAATCATCACAAGGTAAGGATCTGGAAAACGCCTCATAGTGGACAGGCCCAATCACACGGAGCAAGTCCAAGGTAATGAGTGGGGGACTAGGGCTGGAAGGCCCACTCAACTGCTCCTGAGGCGCTGCGGGCACCTCAGTGTAAATAGGGATGGTAAACATCGCGGGAGCCAGGGCTCAAGAATCCTGAGCCAAAAAGCTGGACTTCCTGTAAACCCCCTGAAGACATCTTGGCCATCCAAGAGACCCACTGTCTACAGGGGGAAGAGGGATCCTAGGCGGCCAGGGTCTCACCTTCCCAGTCGATATGGAAGTCCCACTGTGAGGCGGTCGTCCATAATAATAACAAAAAATTAAAAATCGTCAAATCCTCCTCACATTTGCATGGCCATGTCCTAACTGCAACAATCGCAGACCAAGAGGCCATAATATCAATAGCCTGTATCTACACACCGTGTAACACATCCAAGAAGAAACAATTCCTCAAATCCATCCTGATGCTCAACCTCCCACTAGATACCATCCTGCTGGGCGACTTTAACTGTTGAGACAACCCTACTACGGACTGATGGCCCAACCCCAGGGGATACCCACCATACATGTTGTGTTCCGTGCTATGAAGGCATCCCTTGGCCTATATGACACCCTCCCCCAGGTCTCCACACCTTCCCCACATGACCCACCCCAGTATATGCGAGGTAACGATCATCTCAATGAGCTGCATCGACCACATCCTCATACTGAAATCCTGCCGCTCATTTATTACTAACTTAGCTACTAAAAATCAATTTCTTCGACTACCATCTACTTTTAATGCAGCTCATGCCAAACAGGACTCAAATGCGGACGTCGCCCTGGAGGAAGCTATACCTGGAGAATATAAAACTGCCTGAAATTTCCAACTGGGTTGAGCGCAAAAATTTGAACCCAAAATTTGCAACCCCATTCTCATCAGATCCCATCAAGACTTGGGAAAATTTCAATCTGAACTAAAAACTAAAACATGCCATCTCGCATTGTGCAAATACGCCATGGATACCGCCATAATCAGGCGCACCATGGCAGAACTTGACCACCTAGAACTTAACACCCCAAAGTCTTGATACAGCCCAAACTGGGGGCGCAAATGGGCAGAAATTCCCGCCTGCCTAAACGCCCTCATCCATTAACACCAGCAGAATTAAATTGTCATGGAAAGGTAAACACATTAAAGAAGGTGAAACCTGTTCAGCGTTTTTCTTCGGCTAATACCATTCCCAAGGCAGTCTTCCTCAGTTCACAGAGGTCTGAAAAGCTTATGGAACCGTGGCAACTGACCCAACGGAGGTCAAGGCGGAAATTCACCGCTATTACACTGAGCTTTACCGTGACACCCCATCCAACCCCCAAAAAATAAAAAAAAATCTACACACCACCATAATACAGTGTGCACCGCTAGAATATAGCCTCTTAATCCTGATAACGCAGGAGGAGCTCTGGAATACAGTCCGCGGTACACCGCGTAGGAAATGCCCAGGTTCTGATGGGATACCCTATGATTCTATAAAACATACTGTAAACAAATCGCCCCCCTCCTCCTAGCGTCTATGAACCAGTGCTTGATGAAGACCCGTCTCCTGCCTGGAGGCCAGGACTCCTATGTCATTACCCTGTTTAAAAGGGCGACAGACTGGACCTGGCCAACTGGCACCTGATAGCACTCTCAAACACTGACACAAAACTACTTATAAAAATTCTAGCTACCAGACAGGCGCACTAGCCACTAAAGCCCTATCACCCAACCAATTTGGTTTCACACCAGGGCGCTCCATCTGGTCTAACATACACACCATCGCCAATGTATGCCAATCCAAAGCAATGGGAGCCCTGGTATTCCTCGATCAGGAGAAGGCATGCGACCACATTAGCTGTCCATACTTAAAAGAGTGCCTATACGCCTTCAGCCTCCCACCCAGGATCATCAACTGGCCGATGCTCCTCACAGAATCCGCCTCTATGGCTGTATGTGGCCCTGGCTTCCTTACCAACAGGCTCACCCCACTCAGAGGGCTCAAGCAAGGGGACCCCCTCAGCCCACTACTCTACAACTTCAGCTTTGATCCGCTCCTCCGCGTTGCTGATTCACGCCTCATGGGCATAGCTGCACAAAGACAGCCCCCAGTCAAGATACTAGCCTTTGCGGGTTACTGTGTGACAGTATAGTTAACAGCAGCAATGCCCAACAGTTGGAACGCACCCTAGAGGAATACTCCATTGTGAGTGATGCATCGCTTAATAAATGGAAAATCAAAATAATTCTCCTTAGCAAATCATCACCAACTGGACCACATCTCCCACTACACACAACCCAAGATGCAAAAACCCACTCATCCTACCCTTTCCATTACCCCCCCACCACCCCTGTCTGCCACCTTGGGATATGGCTGGAAACAGGGGGGTATGCAAATGAGATGATCGAAAATAACCTACTGCAACGGATATCTAACTGAATCGCCTCACTCAAGGGTAGATCCCCTGGGCTAACAGGGTGAGTGGCAGTTGCCAGATTGCTCATCCTCCCGATGCTGTGGTTCCCCGCACATGCGATACACTTCTCACCCACCTTTATAATGTCAATCCATGCGCTCATCCAGGGCTGGTTGTGGCCTGGATCCCGCCCACCCGTCCAGATGGAAACGCTATATGGTCCACACTCCCGTGGAGGCATGGGCCTAATAGATTTTTAGAACCACGCCAACTGCATCCTGGGAATCTGGATAGAGGAAGTGCTAAACACAGACCTCCCACAACAGTACTGGTACAGGGCAGCGAGGGCCAACTTCGCGCAGGCACTCAAAATACCTTACCCACACCATCCTTCCAGCCTACTAGCGTACCTTGCTAACCGCCTCAATGCAATGGGCCTGCATGGAACCCCCCCCACTTTAAACGCCTCCTCTGAACCATCCGCCACATGGGATGGACTGTCGCTACCACTAGCAATGTGCAGGGAAGGGTTGACCCAGTTCCCACTTCATGATACAAAAGCCTGAAGACCACACAAAGACATACTCGACAAGACCCCAACCATCACCAGAATCGACTCCTAAACACTTTGGACATCCCCTATGACCTAGCCACACAGAAGGCAATATGGAGGATGACGCATCATCCACTCCTCCAGCAGAGGGTAAGAGCCAACGCCTGGCGCTGCCTGAGAAGGACCTATAGAACGGCGGACTTAACCCACTCCCTCCACACAACATGTGCAGTATGTGAAGGAGAGGGCTCCCTACACCACCGCTTAGAAACCTGCCCCCCATCCAGAGCCATATGGAGAAGTCGCTTACCTGCTCAAGATCCAAGATGACCAGGATTTCTATCTCAAGGAGCCTCCTCGCACTCTAGCTTGTGTCCCCTCTCATGTCTACCCCCAGCTCCCTATTGATACCCATTGCAATATGGACAATCCACACTATTGCCTTGGATGCATTTTAGGGCACGGTCCCTACCATTCATGGGGTTATCAATAGGTTCCACGTCCACTTACTGAGCACTTCCAAGCCTGGATCTAGGAGTATATGAAGCCAAGGAATCAGAGACTCATAAAATCATGGTTCCCACTCTGGTTCCTTCACACGGACCCCTTCCTTCACACCTGCTCCATAGTGGGGGCAACCCCTTCAGAGTAGCACACCAATCCCCACATACCTGGCAGTTCCAGCTGGCAACAGGGGTAACTTATGTACCCCAGGAGTGCCAAACCTCTCTAATAATCGCTATTCTTCACTCCCCTCACATTTCTACACATACTTTGGTATTGCCCGTCCCCTGGTCAGCTTGCCTTGGTTAAATAAAAATTCCCCCCTTGGGCGAAATTTGTATATTGATCCGCATAATTGGCATGATAGCACTTGCACATGAACCACCTGAAATGGAGTACTTAGAGCTATCAAGAGAGAGGCCTGCTAATGTCCCAATTTGGGGTATGTCATCTACTTCAAGTGATGAAAGAATTATACAGAAGTTGTATTTCATCAGCATTATGATGAAACTCAAATTATGAAGATCCTAGGATAATTTTGCATGTTTTTTGCAATTTTTATCCCTGAAATCCTCCCGATTTTAAAGTATTTTGCCACCAATAAACCTAAGAATAGGTCTCAGTATATATCAGTTCAAGGGCTGAACTGAGGTGGTAATTTATATGTTGAATTTTATGCTCAAATGTGGCCAGGAGATGCCCTAGAGGTATAAATACCAGCGCCTGGCCTAATGGCTGATTTATCAAATATATACCTTCTAATAAAAGATATATTTTTATCTCTTTCCTGGTCTTTATCTGAATCCTAACTTTAGAGAAGTGTTGAAAAACTGGAAGCACCAAATTCATAGTGTGTATTGAAACCTGCTTTGGAAGATGTTAAGATTACTTGGGAAAATTATGTCTGAAATTGACCAGAAGAGTCAGGGCTATTCGAATATGCCTAGTGAGTTTTTAAACCGTGATTATACTGTAAGCCACTGGCAATATTGAGGATCATTCAACGGAACTTAAGACCAATTAAGCGTTCAGGATATTAATTATCAAGCTAGCGACCCTTTGAACTTCACAACTGGTGATCACTCAAATTGGTGACACACTCCGAAATGGATTCCCATAAGCAGTTCCTGTCAGATTTTGCCAGATGAGAAAGTGACAATGATATGGAAACTAGCGATAAGTAAATATTAAATTTTTTTAATATCAGCTGCCAAGGTTCTGATGCAGGTACCTCCTACACCTTGAATCTTATCACAGTGAGGGGAGCTCATACTGATACAACCATCCCAATTGAAATTACACTGCAAGCGCAAATGCTATGCTGGAAACCCTATATCAGGGTATAGTATTGGTTCTCACAAATCGATCCCTCCTTTGGCCTGTTCTACTACCTTATGTATCAGGCGCTCAATATGGAGATATACAAGAAGTACTACGATGCAACCATGGCATCTCTTGCCAAACGTCTCACAGACAGTCAAGCAACTAATGAAGTCCTGGTTAACTTTTTATAGCCCTTAATTAAGCATACCCAGTTAATCGTTGCTAGATATAATCTGTAATTCACAGAAATCTAATGTGTGCAAGGAGAGGAATGATCTTCCTGAAAAACTCTACTGGACAAACTAAATTTCAGTTTTGCTAAAGTCCAAAAAGCAATTTTGAATAATCTGGGACTTACCAATGAAGCTCATGGGAGATTAAAAACCCTTGAGGAGCTTCTAAACGAAGGAGTCCAGAAGATAGCCGCAGAAGCTCTTGCTCACCATGGGCTATCACACAAATGGGTACATAGCGTGAATAACCACTGTCAAAAACTGGAAACACATTTAGATTTCATATTATCTCAGACATAATGACTTACCATACATGCCACTTTGGGTCAAAGAAATCACCTGGAGTTCAATGCAAAGGTCAATGGCTTTGAAAATTGTGTTCAGGCTGAGCATGATACTGTAAACAAAAGAATTGAAGGCTTGGCAGTGAAACTAGCTTCCCCAAATAGGGATAAGGATGCATCCTTGATCAAAGAGGGGTATGACAACCTTAAAAAAGAAATCAAATCCCTCAATAAGCAAAGCTGCCTGTGCTCACCAAGCTCTGAAAAATGAGAAATAGGAAAAAGCTCGACTTATTCATCCAAAAAGCAGTTTGGATAAACAACCAAGAGCTGAATTTAAGCATTAGAATCCAGTAGTTTGGAGCAAAATTATGAAATCAATTCACCGGAAAATGGAACCAATGCAGAAACTGATATTTCAAACATTCTTTCTATGTCTAGAGTCCTGGCATCAATCCTGACTCCAGATACCCCCCAAACTGGAAAGAGGGCCGATTATAACCAATGATACACCAAAATGTTCAAGAAGAAGTACAACTCCTATGCCTGAAACTGGGTGAGATTTCTTCAAACCATTGAATTTACCAAAGACTAATAAGTATGGAATAATTCACTCTTTCCTCAAGCTAATTGAAAAGGCTATGAGGGGAGCATCAGACCTTGCAAAAGGATCAGCACTAATCAACTCACTCAGTGCCCATAGCTTTGACCTCATTATGCCCTATTTGGGAAACTATTGGTCCTATATGGATGCAAAAATTGCAGTGACAAAACAGTTTTATGAACCTGAGAATTATAAATCTGAAAAAGAAAGCTTCTTGATAATTATTTTCAAGCAGAATGAGACTATTAAGGACTTTGCAGACAGGTTTTACCATGAGGCACAAATTCTGCATGGGTGCAACACAATGGATAATTTTGACGCTAAGATTGCAATGGAACATGCAGCTATAACCTTCTGTGAACTGCACAATGTCATGATACCTGCATCTAATGGAAGCTTAGAAATCCAAAGCTTACCAATTAATTGTGAAGCTGATACAGTAATTTCAATACCCATTATTGGCCCAAGGATCTTCAAAAACTTGATTTTTGGGCCCAAAAAGCAACACTATGTCCAATTAGGGGAAAAATTTCTGAACTACAAACCAAAAATTTGAGCAAAAGCAGCAAAAAGGGACGATTAAATGCCACAACTGTGGTCAAATAGGGCATTTTGCTATCCAATACTACAGAAGGTCCAACAAAAAGCCTGGGGTCAAAGTTGCTCTAGAAATCAACAGTGACAGTGAGGCGGGAAAAGAGCAGGTGGAGTAGAGGCGGAATGCTCTAACTCCACCAATGTTTAAATTACTCCACCTGATCCTGGCGAGCTCTTTAGGGCTGAATATGTTGCCAAAGATAGCCTCCACCATATCATGGCTAATGATGTCATGATAGTCACTGCTTGGGCCACATCAAAAGCAATTAAACCCATGAAAATTTACCAAAGAAGCCCAAGCAGAGGTATCAAAACCTTACGCAGAAACAAATTATTGATCGGGGTTTAGACCTCCAACCCATATGTTCAACCGACCTACCTAAGCTTAACAACGTTCAAGTAGCTATTCCCATGAATACCTTAGCAGATAACTTCCCAAAATTTTTGTTCAAGTATGAAATTCCATCTGGAAGTGGGAAGCAATCACAGCATTAATACAATTAATACCTCTGTAAACTACTCTGGATGTACTTTATGTGGACATAGCAGTAAATAAGGTTCGAGTTTGGTCCATTGTTGATAGTGATGCTCTATCAATATAGTCAGCACAAAGTTGAAAAAAAGCTGAAAATTGCGTTTGATGTTGCCCACTGTCAGGAATATGGAACAGCTGGAGAGCATACAACTAAATTGCTGGGCGCATACAGCAACCTACCTCTCAGATTCAGATCTATTTTAGTGACAGCACATGCTATAGTGATTCCAAATATAAACTATTATATTCTAATTGGGACAGATTATCTTAGTAGATATGGAGTTGTTACTAATTGTAAGTCCTTGGCGTATAGGCTTGATTCCGCCGAGTCTGTTTGCACAGAGTATTTGCCACTGAGCAACCAAATTGGATAATATGAAGATCGCCAACTTACTAATCAAACTTGATGAACTATATATGGAGCTATCACCCCTTATTTCGATCTTTATTTAATATAAATTGCAGACTTATCTGCAATTACTCAACCACACGAAAAAGATCCCTTTTTAAATTCTTCGTGTGACTCTTTAATCTCAGTTCCCCAAGATGGATGCATCTCCAGCTTGGTAGTCTTCAATTCGTTTTTCCTTTTCTAGAAACTCTGTTTGTATCAAATCTCGGTACAAATCCCCTCGATATGCCAAATGGTCATCATTTTAATCAATTATAATTTGTATACTCTTTTTCCATAAATCTTGAGACTCGTCTCAATTCCCCTCCGATCTGTCAGTATGGGTAGCCTATTGTCCAGTCATATCAACTTCTCAACATTATTCTCCTTTGACTGGATGATAGGCTCTTACTGTTTATATGCTCGGAGGAACTTTGCAAGAACTCAGTTGATAAATATGACCCCTATCAGGTTCCTTAATAGTGTAGACATCCATGCCAGTCTTCTTGATTATCTTGAATGAGCTGGCCCCTGATGTTGGAGAGCTTGTTTTTCCACCCAAATCTATGCTGGTCGTTGAATAAAATGTGGTTCCCCACAGCGAACAGGAGAAGTCCACTCCATCTCTTCTGATTGGCTGCCTGATTAAAAATCTTCTTGGCCAAACTGGTGGAATAGACTTACATTTTTAGCTTGATCAATGTATCCATCAAAATCTTCAAATATTGCTGGGGAAACACACCGCCAGTGTCCTATACACATGAATAAAGCAAGGCAGGATGATCCAGATGTCAACCGTACAGCAGTTGAAATGGGCTCTTACCAGTGGACGAATGATAGCTGGTATTATATGTGAACACAGCGGTAAGTAGAAGGGCACTCCATTCTGATGGCCGATCCTTAACCAATTTTTGAAGTATATTCACTAGGGTTCCATTGACCCGCTCCACCATTCCATTTGATTTTGGATGATAGGGGGTGGTCAAAACCCATGAATCGCCATCAACTTGTTCAATTTTGACAGGATATGCAAAGTGAAGTTGGTTCCATTATCCATCAGAATGAACTGTGGGCAGCCGTGTCACTGTATAACACACTCCATAATAAACTTAGCAGTGGTGACTGCGCCCAAGTTGCTAATAGCCCTGGCCTCCACCCATCAGGTCAAATTATTGATGGCAACGATTATAATTGGATCAATTGGCGCTAGTTGGCAGAGGTCCCACTACATTAATGGAAATGGTGTGCCAGGCGAACCGGGGTTTAACTAGCTGGTCTGTGGTTTTCTTGTGGAAAGGTTTTTCCACTTGACACTGATGGCAACAACCAACCGTTTCCAATACATCATAGTGCATGCTCTCCCAGTAGTATTGGTGCTGCAAAAACTCCAGAGTTTTCCGAAATCCTCCATGTCCTACAGCCCAATGAGCATCCATAATAATTGAGGTTCTAGCTGTCAGGGTAAAGCCTGACATTAGAGGAATTTCTGAGATTTCAGATACAATTCTTCATATCAAGAGGATTTGTGCTGAAGTTAGATCAATTATTTGCAAATCAAATAATAAATGCAATGAGTTTTGTACAGTTAAAGTCTAAAATTACCCTAATTGCAATGATATTGAGTCAATCAATTGCACCAAAACAAATCTACAATGAGACTTAGACGATTCCTACTGTTTTTAAAATCACATGCAAGGTGCACTCCCATAAGCTCAAAAGAACTATAGTACACCATTCAAATAATCAATTAAGCTTAGGAAAGTCCAGGAAGTTGGATGGGATATAAAACTAGACTATTCAGATGGTTAGTCTTTGCAGTCAATAAAATATTATCATATGCTAAACTTTTTAAAGACATATTTTCATTATAACAATTCCATATACCATATAGTTAACAAGCTATAAAGTCTAATCAATTATTCCATAAAACCTATAACCATGGGTTCAGAAACACCTATACCAGAACAAATCCCTCTTCCATTACTTCCACGTCCAAACATAGCTGGTGTACTAGCTTTAACAGAAATGGGAGTGGTTGAAGCAATCCTTTCTTCTTTAAGTTAAACCGCCCAATTGACCTTGCCATTCTCTACATGGTACGCATTTCCCCTTTGTTATACTGGACCTTTAGCTCAGGGTTAGCAGGTTCAAGGCTTGCTATGACAAACTGGATAAAGCAGTATCAGTCCTTGACACTAGTTGAAGGTTTAGGGAAACTCAGCGTTGAGTCTTTGGTCTGCTTATATAGTTCCCCTTCGCATAGAAAAGTATCTTTCTTAAGTCCATCTAATACCTTGATCACCTGAGGCGGCTCATCCTGATATTTGTTCACCACCATCTTCTCAAACATTATGTCAGCTAAATCTGCTGTGATAGCGACAGCGGCAGCTGAGAAAGACAATCCGCGTTTTGATGTTTTGCTCCCACCCAATGTAAAATCTCAAAATAATATTCTTGAAGCTTCAGAGCCCAATGTGCGAGCCATCATTACAGTTCATTTAGATTCTGTAGCCAGCACAAGGAAGCATGATACATCACTACTTTGAATCTTACCCCATGCAAATATACCCAAACTGTTTGTAAGCATAGATCATCACTAAACACTCCCACTTGGTCATGGTGTAGTTTCTTTCATGACAGTTCAAGCTTCGACTACAGAATGCAACGGGATGCTCCAAACCGTCATCATCCTTCTGGGATAATAATGCCCCTATAGTGGTGAGGGATGTGTCCGTTTATACTATGAACTGTTTGTCAAAGTTGGGATATTGCAAAATGTGTGCGCTTGCTAACGCGGTTCTTAATACATCAAAAGCGTTCTGACATTGTTCTGTCCAATCAAAGAAAGCGTTTTTCTTTAGCAAATAAAAAAGCGGTCCCTGATGCAACTGAAATAGGGAACAAACCGTTGGTAATGCCTGACCATCCCCCCAAAACACCTAAATGTCCCGCTTATTACCTGGGCAAGTCATTTTACTTATTGCTTCCACTTTAGCTGGCTGTGGTTCAAGCCCATTTTAATCCATGACGAGCCCAAGGTATTCCAATTGTTCTTTAAAGAAATGGTACTTCTGAGGCCTATTTTTGATATTAGTAGCAGCAAGGCGCTGAAACACTTGTTCCAAGTGGGTAAGGTGCTCTGTAAATGTCCACAAGAACACATTGATGTTGTTGAGGTAAACTAAGATGCAGGACAGCTTTTAATCACTTAAAATCGTATCCATGTCACACTAGAACATAGCCGGGAAATTACACAACCCTTGTGGCATGTGAGTCAGCTGAAACAACCCTCTTGAAGTGATGATTGCACATTTCTCCCATTCCGCTAATGGCAATTTGATCTTCCAGTACCCTGAGATCAGATCCATGGCAGAAAGATAATTTTCCCCACCCAATTGTTCTAACGCGTTGTCAATCCATGGAAGAGGGTAGGAATCCTTCTTCATTGCATTATTGAGTTTATGATAGTCAATAACCACTTGATTTGAGCCATCCTTTTTCGTTACAATGAGCACAGGTGAAGCCCATGGACTGTTTGATGGCTCTAGCATTCCCTGCATGATAAATTTATCCACCTCATCAGAGACAACCTCTTCCGCCACTTTTGAACATCTAATAGGTCGTGATTGAATGGGAGTGTGATTATCTGTATAAATATAATGTACCACCCCTTGAGCACACCCCAAATCATGATTGTCATGTGTGAAAATATCCTGGTACTTTTAAAATAATGTCATAGCCTTATCTTGCTGTTCCACTAATAATCCCATGAGCACTTCCTGTGGAACCACAGTCAGTACGCCAAACGATGAGCTTGCCAGCAGTCTGAGATCCTCCCATGAGCTGAAATCATGAATATGGCGAACTTCTTCTATAGGAACTAAGTTTAGGTAAGCCACCACTTGGTGCCACCGGATTGTTATTGTCTTCTGTAAGTTCGCTAGCAGCACTTTCACCTCCCGATTTCCAGGTAGCAGTAACCCTGGAGCCACATGTGGTTCAAGCCAAAAGTGCTGGTGAGGCGCCATAATTTATCCATAAAGCCCTTTAGGGACATCAATTTCAAGCTCAGTCCCTACTATGCACTGATGTCCAAATGGTAGGCTCAAATCGCTTGCTGCCCTAAGCGGAATCCCTTTATACTCATATATCTGGTTGGGAGGGTCCTGGTCCTCCTCCTCAGTCATTGATAACGAACAGGAATCACTCCATCGCTGTATGCTAGATTGATTTGACTAGAGTTGAACAGGCCCAATGGGATTCCACAAGAAGTAAAATATATGAGGTTCTGTTGGCCTAAAATAGTGAGAGTTTCCTCTGCCATATTTATCACAACACTAAATTTCCTCTTAAATGCCGCGCCAATTAACATGTCATAGTTGTTATTTGGCAAAACCACCGCCAGAGTGTACGCCTGGACTGACCCAAATCATAAAGGCAATGCACTATATGCTCCTTCAGACACAGTGCTATGCGTTCCCACAGTCCCATATACTTCTCAATGGTCCACATCTGGTTTCAACAGAAGTTTAGCTACCAACTGAGTAGATACTATGTTCACAGGGGCTCCTATGTCTATGATAGCGCAGATTTTTGTGTTTTGAACGAAAATGTCACAGTAAGTACATTTCAAGTAAGAAGAACCATTGCCGTTTATTACATGTACATCGAAGGGCTTTGTGCTATTCAAAAAGGAGGAAATGCCCTTGCTGACCTGAGGATACTCACTAGCAATTTTCTCTACTGGAATGGATACGTTAACCCCTACTAAAGAGGCAACGTTCATTGAGGGATCTACGTTGCTGGTGCCAGTCTGTTCCAAAATCTGCCATGCATATGGCTTCTGCATGTCCTGGCGGAAATTGGGGCTCTAGGGTGAACTTTTACTCTCAGAAGCGGAGGCATAAGTATCTAATGGAAGCTGCTGGTATAACAAATCATCCGATTTAGGTTCAAATTCAACCCAAAAAGATGTTTGGGAATTGTTAGGGACAAGTGAATTGGACTTAGTGGAGGTAAAGCGTCCATCTTTACTCCGCTCAAGCTTTTCCCTGCTCGATTTTCTTAGTTGGCATTGCATACACTTGTGGTCTGATAGAGCAATTACCTGCATAATGCCCTTTTTGTCCGCACTGGAAGCAAGCGTTCATATAGGGTTCACATATATAGCTTGTGGCGGAAGGACCAGTTCAGAAGTTGCCAGTTTGGTTCCAAGGTCATAGACAAACTGGTGAGGCGTACATGGGCCAAAAGGGGTCCACTGACTCATATGAGAGACAATTATGTTCTAGCAGCTGATAACACAATTGCTGCAGCCCATATCCTGAAGAGTATGGAGCAGAGACAGCAGAGGTTCTTTGGGCTATGTTGGGGGCGCTGATCATAGTGGAGAGTCAACATAAGGTGTTCACAATTTAAATAAGTCTTAGATATCCGTCCAACACTTCATACATAGCGTTATATAGTTCCCATTGTGGTTTGACAGCCACCATCATCACTATACTGACATCCTCAGTGGATAAAATGTTAGCTTCAAGTAGGACTTGTGCTTACGCAGAAAAATGCTCAGCAAATTCTAACAGGGTCTCATTTTGGTAAAACTGTATAGTCATAAAGTCAGCTTTCCGTTGTGCCGTCTTGGTAGTGACCCCAAACATCCAGAGAACAGTCGCTTTAACTTCTTTGTAGGATACCGAGCTATTTAGAAGATAGCAGGTAACTTGATCAGCACTTTCCACATCTAAAGCGGACAGTAACAGTTTCACTTTTCGTCCATCAGTAGCCCCTTCCACAGCAAATTCAAAATGCATAAAGTAACCATGTAGATTTCCATCGTAACTGAAAAGAGGTTTTTTTGATTTAAATGGCTTTGCCTTGCTCCAGGTTCATGTCACAAGAGGCAGGCAAATTGGTTTTGGAGCGACTACAGGAACCATTCCTTTGTGTGTTATCATACAGCCATCCAGATGGACTCAAATCCATCAAAAAGGAATCAGAAGAAGTGGTGTTGCATGGGGGGTCCATTGTAACGCCTGAGGTATATCTGTTTGCTGATCCATAGCATTCTTCCCCTGAATCGCCACTAACTGCCCCACTTCCCTCAGCTCCGGTGTGCCCAATGAAATGTTCATTGATCAACTGCTCCACTTTAACTGAATAGCATTTACACCATCCATTATGAAATTCCTGTTGCAGCATTTCATACTGATGCTGCAACTCTTGGTGGAATTCCATCTCAACATTCAGTTTTTGTTCCACGGCTTGTAATCATGAGAGGACCTCTTCAAATATATTTTGCAGGTAGGTATGCTGCTGGGTAGCGTTATCCGCTTGTTGATTGGCATCATTTGTTTGTCTAATGAGGGAGGTTTGTTCCCATACCAATTCCTCGTTGGCCCATCAAAGTATCAAGGCGCCCTTGCATGTACGCATACTCTCTTGTCTCACCAATTGGAAGAGGAAAGGCATGTTGGCGCTCATCCTGACTAACAACTTCCAGTTGTGTAACCCAACAAATAGGCTGGAGATATTTGGAAGACGTTGACCAAAGGATAAGTGCGTTATCTGCCATTTGCTGGGTACTCCATTCGATTTGAAGTTGGGTTAATTCTGCAAATAAGGAGCCAACTTGGTCTGCCAATTGCCATTCTATCAGGGTCATTTTTCCTTAAGCTGGGCAATCACGGCTTAAAGAGCTTCCACCCATTCAGATAGCTTTATCATAAAGCGCTCGGTATTATTCCCCAATGTTGTTACATCCTGAATCCACTCCACTGATAAGCCATGCTGATCCAGCAGTTCTCTTATTACTTGAGGTAATTCTAAATTTAACTGTAATACCAAAATGTCCAACTGACGGCGGACATCCCCAATGCAATGATCCATCTGTAACAGCACCTCTTGTACCTCTGAAAACAGCAATTAAGGCATTCGAGCAGGAGGCGAGTATTGTGCTGCTGTGATTGAGAAAACCGTAATACATCTCCAATTTCAATATTGTGGCGAGCCAGTACATGTAGTAGCTGGTGAATCAATGGTTGCACATAAGTGATTAGATATTACTTGAATCCGGGGGTACCAAGGCGGTGAGATAACCCTGTTGTAGTCATGTTTAAATAAGACATGTACAGGGCATAGCAATTTTCTTGTTTGCGTTGGTTATAGAATAAACTCAGCGCATTTTCTCCAACCTCATCTTTGTATAGGCGATATCCGCGCAACAGCCACTCCATAATATCTTAGTTTCTGAGGAGTCTCATTTGTAGAGCGTCCTTGTTGGTTGGTCATCAGCTCAGGGCAATTTTTAATCGCAGATTGATCATAGCTTCATCATCCCCTGGTTCATTCACAGTGAATAATGTTGGTTTGTGGCTAGGTGCCTCCAGTGCTTCTTCAGCATACTGCACGTGGTATCTGATCAAATAATGTCATAATGAATGAGGGCTCATCATTATATCCTATCGTTGAAAAACTACAGTTGACCAGTGGCCCCCTGTAGTGAGCACCACTGTAAATTATTGGCATATAGGCTTGATTCCAGCGATTTGGTTTGCACAGGGTATTAACCACTGAGCAACCAAATTGGATGATATTGAGATTTTCGGCTTACTGATAAAACTTGATAAACTATATATATAGATATCACCCTTATTCTGACTTTTATTTAATATAAATTGCAGACTTATCTGCAATTACTCAACCACACAAAAAAGAGCCCTTTTTCAATCCTCCATGTGACTCTTTATATCTCATTTCCCCAAGCTGGATGCATCCTTGGCTTAGTAGTCTTCAATTTGTCTTTCCTTTTCTGGAAGCTCTCATTAGTATCAAATCTTGGCTTAAATCCCCTCAATTCGCCAAATGGTCAAATTTTGGTTGATTATAATTCATATACCCTTTTCTGCAAAACTTGAGACTCATCTCAATTCCCTCTCCAATCTGTTGGTATGGGTAGCATATCATCCAGTCATATCAAGTTCGTAACACTAATCATAAGGATGATACTCTAACCATTCTTGGCCAGGCTATCCCGCTTTACTATAACAGGGATGGGGCAGTTGAGAAAAGAAACCAAGTTTATTAATAATTCTGGCTTACAAAAATGGAGTAGTCCCAGTTGAGTATGTCAAAGCGTGGCCAAAGATAAAAACACTACTCACCTAGATCAATGAGTCAAAGGGCATCTCAATTCAATCAGATTGGCACATTACTATAACATCCAAAGATTCTTAATCATCCTGACAGGACTAACAAATAGTATCCTGGAAGGACTTTATGATGAAGTGTATTAACCATGGTCTAAATCTCAATTTAGACCAAACATTGCCCCTGGTATTATCATTCCTGGCCACAAAGAAATATACATACTATAGATCGGTGTATCCCCCTTTAGGTTGGGACCACCTAGTGCTAAAAAAAGAAATACACATATTATGTGTAAACCTGCAAAATTGGCCCATCTCCATCAAGCAACATCAAACAATCGTATATATGCATCTGTTCCCTACCTTAGCAATTCACTTATTCCATGATTTTGTAAATTCTATCATGTTTAGGGCTCCCCAATAAAGAACTACTCAGCATAAATAATGTTGTCTATATGTCTGATTTAAGCAATCTGACCAACTCTGTGAAGGGCCAAGCTCAGGAGTTATTCTCTAAATATTGGGAAATATTTGCACATAATGATTTTTACTTGGGATTTGCTAAGGGTGTCACCCAAAAAATTAATACCAGAGATCATAAACCAATTTATATATGTCCAATTAGATGCATAAAGTCATCATAAGAAGCTTTATCCAAGGAGATTAAGTAACCTCTTGATCATGGCATGTTTTTGCCTTCAAAAAGTTCATGGATGGCACCAATATATATAATGAAGGAAAAGTATGGAAGCAACCAAGTAGTCATTGATTATTGGAAAGTAACATTACAAAGATGGACTCATACCCTTTACCACAAATTAATGATCCCTTGGATAGTTTAGGGGGCGCGAAGTTCTCAGCAATGGAACATATCAGTGGATATTGGCAAATAGGTCTTCCTTAAAAGGAGCGCAAAAAATGTTCAATTATAACCCAAGGGGGCCTAATCCAACAAATGAGACTGCCTCAAGGGCTTTGCATTGCCCTGGGTACTTTCCAAAGGGCTATTGACATAATTATGGGAGATTTGAAGTTGCATGTGTACTATTGTACCTTAATGATATCAACGTTTTCAGCTGCACTTTGACGACCACCTGGAACACTTAGAGGAGGTTTTCAGAAGGCTAGCAGCTTCAAACTTAAAAATTAAGCCCAAAAAGTGCTAGTTCTTCCAAGACCAACTGGAATACCTCAGATTTGTAATTGATAAAGTGGGTCTTCGGCCAACCCATTAAGCTGGATGCTATCTCCAAAATGAAATGGCTCAAATCCAAGCACAATATCCAAGTATTCCTTGGAATGATTGGGTACTATCGCCAGATTTACTGCCGATTTCACACAACATGAGGGAGTCACTTTTCTATCTACTTAAAGATAAGGTCACATTTGAAAGGACTCCTGATTGTCAGTATGCATATGAACAACTCTTATCAACCCTATTAAGTGCGCATGTTCTTCAATACCTGGACTTTGATCATGATTTATCATCCAAACTGACACATCCCTAACAGCAGTGAGGGCCATGTTATCCCAAGTTAGAAACGGTGAATAACATACAGTTGCCTTCACTAGTTGGATCTCAAATGTTCATGAGTGAAATTACACATTGATGAAATGAGAATGCTTAGCCATCATATATGATTGCAAGCAATTCTGGGTCTACCTTCATGGCACTTATTTCAAAGTTGTTACTAATCATGCTTCCCTAAGATGGTTGAACAACTTAAGAGAACTTGAGGGCCTATTAGCCTGCTGGGAATCAAAGCTTCAAGCTTATTATTAAACCATTGAGCATCAAGCTGAAGAAAAACATCAAAACAACGATTGCCTATATTGACTACCCACCATTGCAACACTTAGTTAGGCAGCAGATAAATTGTTTTTGAAAATGGTCAATAGAGAGTACCAAGGTGAGCCCAAATCCATCCAAAAGATATTATCAGATCTACAAAAAAATACAACCATTGAAAACGGGACACTTTACAAAATCATTGAGAGCAAGTAGTATATTTTCCCAAGACCCCAGCCCAAACAGTCCTTATAATGGCGGCGCATAAGGCCATAGGGCATGGTGGATTCAAAAAGACAAAGAAGCTTCTGAAGTACATCGATGAATCCCCCCCTTGGGTTGGGACCATCTAGTACTAAAAAAAAAGAAGCTTCTGAAGCAATTCTACTATTGGGAGTCAATGCATTTTTACATGCAAGAAATTCTAGAATGCTGTATGGAGTGCCAAGGCAAAAAACTGTTACAATAAAGCGCATTTTACCAGCTTGTTCTGCCCAAGTTTTCCTGGAACACTGTATCTATTGATGTTGTCAGCCCACTTCCAACAAGCAATATGAAGTCCAAGTACATCATTGTATCCATAGACCATTTGACCAAATGTGTCAAGGCCAAGGCTAATCGGGAAGCTGGAGCAGAAACTATAACCAAGCTCATCCTTGAAAAAATCATCCACAAGCATGGATGTCCTCAGGTTAATCTGACTGATAATGAGACCAATTTTACTGCCAATGTCCTTGCCAAGATCAACCAATTAATGGGAGTATGAGGTGTGCTTTCTGCTCTCTATCATCTTAAAACTAATTGAACAGTTGAGCGCGCAAATGGGACGTTGGTGAACATTATCAGGGAAATTAACTTAGGCCAAAACATCCAAATGGAGTACTTATTTGAGTTCAGCAGTATTTTTCTACAATATCTCCTATCATTCAGCAACCAAGATGACCTGTTTCAAGTACTATATGGTAGACACCTGGCCCTACCAACGCCGCTATATTCAGTCCTAGAGGAACCTGGCAAAAACACTTATACTCAATATGTTGAGAAGCTTGTGGATGCTTTAATCAAACTAAAAGCTCAGGCCTTCAACAACAGTTTTGCAGTAAAAAAGGCTTGACATCAAAATGACTTGGAAAATTGCTACAAATAGGTTGAATTCGAAGTTAACAATGAAGTTCTATTTTACAACACCTATGGATCAGGCCAATCGCAAAAGTTAGATCGCATCTGGGTAGGGCCATTCAAAGTGACTGAGAAAGCATCTACGTTTATATACACAATCAAGGATAGTTAGACTGACCATATATACAACCAAGTCCATGCAGAATTCTTAAGAAGGTTCAATAAGTGGACCATTTAAGAAAGAAAAAAACAAAGAAAAAGAAATATACATATATATGATAGTAGTTTATTTTTATTAACACTTTAATTCAAACATGAGGATGGAGAGAGGATCCAACTCCAGACTTGACAGGCATTCAGGCTGAAGGTACCAAATAATAAATCCAACTTTAGACTCATTGGGCATTCGGGTCAAAGATAGTAGATGAAGAGGATTAACGAAGGTTCATGGGAATCTTAGCTTATGTTCTAATCAAGTGGGGAAATGTCAGATTCTGGTGGTTGACTCAAAAATAAATCCTTTGACAACCATTATATTAACTGATTATTCTCCCAATGCCTGAGCTATTACCCTAATCCTCACCTCAAAAACTATTGCAACTACATGCTTAGGCCAAATATCTCAACGTCAATTTGAGTAAGTGCTTTATCAAAAATATTGGGCCAAATACACTTGCACACTATGGCTGATTATCTCTGCACCAAATCTTGGCAATTGGTCCGATTATTGGAAACAATATCCAACACTTCACATAAGAAATGTTCAGGATCGACCTGAAGATAATGTTTAAAAGTCCTATGGACTGAAAGACATTTTAGCGTAATGAATTACCCGCCCTAGGTCGAAATTTGTATGTTGATCCTCATGTAAGTCCTGGGGACCAGCCCCTACAACTGGATAGGGATCAGCATCCCTTTCAGACCAAAAGAGGGCCAAAGGCCCAAGTGGCCCCCCTGGCGCAGTTGAGCGACCTGGCGCACGTGGTTGATGAGCGCTGGGTGACTGCCCTCCCTCCTAGAGATATTTGATCTCTCCCCTCCCCTCTCCCCAACCCTGGTAAAATTAATAGAGGGGACCTTCCAGGAGATTATGCAGGCCAGGGGCCATAAGCGGGCCCCTGGGACCCCTCACTCACCAGGGGAAACATACCATAATTTGAAGAAACAGCCAGTGCTGGTAGCAGATCCTAGTCTACAAATTCTGGGCCAACGGAGCTGGTCCAGACTGGGCTGGTTCAAAAGTCAGATTGGAACTTAATTCAGGTTTTGAACCAGGTTACAAGTGACTTGGACCAGCTTCCCCTACCATCCATAACAGATCTGGGAAGTTTGGATCACATAGACAATCAAATCAAGAGTTCAGGCCCAGGTTGCAAATGACCGTACACCAAGGCCACAGCCCCTGGAATGAATCCGGGAAATCTGAACCATGTGAGCAGCCCAACTCAAATGGTCAAGGCCTGGATTGGTACCATTGACCTGGTCTGGACCCAAAAATTTGAGAAACTCTGCAAAAGTTTTTTGATTTTTGCCAAGATGTTGGGCATCCCACCACCCCCCCCCACCCACCAGCCAACCAAACCCCATCGCTGATCCCCAATCACCCAATCCCTCAGCATCCCCACTATGCGATTCTCCCTATACTTAAGGCAACTGCCCTGCCATTGGGCAGTTGTAAGTTCATTCTCTATTCTTCCCACACTTTGCGCTAAAATAAAGCTGAAAACCCAAACGCCTTGTCGTGAACTCCACCTGTTTGCTTTTCTTAAAATTCTGCTGATTGATCCGGCAAAGCATACCACCACCAAAATAATCCTCCCAATGATTGCTAAATGGGTCATCAGGTTGCTCAACCCCACCATGCGGTGGTGGATTGTATCCATGGCAAACCTCCTCATTCTCAATGATGGATTCAATTCTCCATCCATTTTTGCATACCCATCTAACATGAACCCATCCATTTGATTTTCCATTGGGATTCCCAAGACTGCTCCCCCATCTAAGCAGCCTCAGGGCGCCCCTTCCCCAATGCCCGCAAGTTCAGCCCCCACACCTGGCTCGTCTGCTGCCAATCCCACCCACCTGGGGGCTCCAGAGCCCCCACCCAAGGGGGGCTCGCCTCTAACACTTGTCGCGGGTCCATTTTCCCCTCTGATGGCACCCCTGCCCACGCGGTGGGCCCTGTGCCGCCCCTCTCTGGCGCACAGGCTCACTTACTAGTAACCAAAGGCCAGCAACCACAAACCTTGGAGGAGTCGTCATCCTCCCTGCCTCTCCCACCCTTGTGGGTTGCCCTGCAAGAGTCGCGGTTGCCCCCGTTGCAACCATCTGGTTTGCCTTGAGGGCCTTCGGTATGTTTATACATATTTTTCCTCACGTCTCCACTAGATCCCCCCTTCTTCTAGTCACATGGACCGCTGTAATCTTGGCATTCTGGGCTCTCCACTGGGTGCTCACTCACCCAGACTGTAGCTCAGTCTAATTCTTATAAGCCGCTTCCATGACATCTCATAACTGGCATGATAGCTCTTGCACATGGACCACCTGAAAGGGAGTACCTAGTGTTATCAAGAGAGATGCCTGCCAATGTCCCAATTAGGGGTATGTCATCTACTTCAAGTGATGCAAGAATTTCACAGAAGTTGAATTTCATCAGCATTATGATGAAACTCAAATTAAGAAGATCCTAGGATAATTTTGCATGTTTTTTTTTGCAATTTTTGCCCCTGAAGTCCTCCCAATTTTAAGGTATTTTGTCACCAATAAACCTAAGAATAGGTCTCAGTCATATCAGTTTAAGGGCTGAACTGAGGTGGTAATTTATATGTTGAATTTTATGCTCAAATGTGGCCAGGAGATGCCCTAGAGGTATAAATACCAGCGCCTGGCCTAATGACTGATTATCAAATATATATCTTCTAATAAAATATATCTTTATTTTATCTCTTTTCTGGTCTTTATCTTAATCCTAACTTTAGAGAAGTGTTGACAAGCTGGAAGCACCAAATATACAGCTCGTATGGAAACCTGCCTTAGAAGATGTTAAGATTACTTGGGAAAATTATGTCTGAAATTTACCAGAAGAGTTGGGGCTATTTAAATGCACCTAGTGAGTTTCCAAATAGTGAAAATACTGTAATCAACTGACAATATTAAGGATAATTTAACGGAATTTCATCCCAATTAAGTGTTTAGGATATTAAATATCAAATGAGCAATCTTTGGAACTTTACACTGACTATCAATTTTCCAAGTGATTAGTTAAGAAAATTTATTTGACCCCTTCTTGGGTCTAGGTGTCAATTCTGTCATGGGAGTAAAATGGTCAATAATCTTCCCATCATGTCCAGTATCCTGATATATGACTGTCAAGTAATGATTATCCTATGCCTTTGCTCCTCATGTGCAACACATCCCCTCATAAAACAAGATCAGTGGATGGCCTTAGGTGTTGATCTTGTACTCTATTAATAAACTAAGTTAGTTTCATCATTCTTAAGTATTTGGTTCCTTATTTAGCCAAAACAGTTTCAGGACTAGTCCAGATGGTCTACAGTTTCTCTGGATGTCCTCCCATAAGTGATAAAACAGTATTTTGTCACCTAGACTGAATTCTGTTAATCTATCCCA
>JAKSZP010014985.1:0-61757 GCA_022478985.1 Massospora cicadina | reverse complement strand
GCTCATATCCACACCATTTTCTGATACCCAGAAATAATGAATTTAATTACTCTGAACAAATTAGGGACTACCATTCGCGGTGCGCCAAACTGAAAAATGCCCAGGCCCAGATGGCATTCCATATGAGTTCTACAAAAAATATTTCAAATATATATCTCCATTGCTGCTAGCCTCACTTAACCAAAGCCTGTTGGAAACAAGCTTCCTACCAGGAGGACATGAGGCCTTTACTGTCACACTCTTCAAGAAAGGGGATAAGCTTGACTTAGCCAACTGGCACCCCATTTCTCTAACAAACACAGACACCAAAATTTTAACAAAAATCATGGCTAATCATTTAGGGACTGTAGCATCTGCCACCATCTCCCCAGAACAATTTGGTTTCATCCCCAGAAGGTCGATTTGGGATAACGTGCACTCTGTGGCTAATGTGTGTCAGTCCACAGCCTCTGGGGCACTTGTATTCTTGGACCAACAAAAGGCCTATGATAGAGTAAACTGGGAATACCTTAGGGCCTGCCTCCATCAATTCCGCCTACCCCCCCACTTCATAAACTGGGTGATGCTGCTCACGGAATCTGTGACAATGGCAGTGCATGGCCCAGGCTTCCTAACAGAAGTAGTCCACCCTCAAAGGGGCCTGCGACAAGGGGACCCCTCAGCCCACTCTTATACAACTTCAGCCTTGACCCACTACTGCGAAATGTGAATGCCCAACTCACTGGGGTCCATGTGCCAGGCCAAACCCCAGTCAAAATAATGGCATTTGCAGATGATTGCGTGGTGGGGGTGTCTAATAACAAGGATGCACACGCGCTTGAAGCCCTCATCCAGGAATATTCCCAGGTAAGCAACATGGCACTAAACGCCTCCAAAACTGAAATCATCCTCCTTGGTCAGTTTCAGAACTGCTGGGCCCCAGCAATTAGTTCCCAACCTGGCCCATCTGCTCGCCCACATCCACGCCTTACTAACTCAACACACACCGCTCCACTGGTGCTCCCCTTTGTGCCACATCCTACCATAGGACCGGTGCACCATCTGGGCGTGTGGATGGAGGCAGGCGGATATGCATCAGCAGTAATGGAGTGCCATATACTGGACAACGTGACGAAGCAAATCGCTTCTCTCAGAGCCCACCCTACTACCCTCACTGGCAGGGTTGTTCTTGCCAACTCTATGCTCCTATCCAAAGTCTGGTTCGGAGCCCACGCCATCCCCTTCTCCCCAAGCTTCTTCAAATCCCTGTATGCTTTGCTGCAAGGATGGCTTTGGTCAGGCCGCCCTCCACCAGTACGGCTAGAGGTCATGTTTGGCCCTCATCATCAAGGTGGCATGGGCCTGCTTGACTTCAAAGCCCATGCTGCCAAGATCCTGGGCACCTGGATTGTGGCTGTTACCGCTCCTACACTCCCAGCCCAACACTGGTCCCGAGCAGCCTGCTCCAACTTCTCCCGAGCCTTGGGCCTCAACAATCCATCAAACCCCCACTCCCTGATGAAATACCTCACATCACACACATCAGCCACAGGTCCTCACGGGACTAAAACCCACTACAAACGAATCCTGCTCTCCATGCGGAGCGCTGAGTGGAGAATTCATATTAGTGAACATACAACCTGAAGAGGCCGCCCCTCTCCTCAGTTCACACAAGAGGTACAGGGGCTACCCATCCATGATGGCGTGATCCCCATTCGACCCCAAGTCCTATCCAGGGTGGACTACCTGGACATGATGGACATCCCTTATTCCACTGAGACCCAAAAGACTATCTGGAAATACGCACACCATCCTCTGTTGCAGCCTCAAGTCCGCTCCCATGTGTGGCGCTGCCTGAGGCGGGTGTATCATACAGCTGAGCGCTCTAATGCTTTACACTCATCCTGTGTCGTGTGTGGCCAGTATGGAACGCTGTTTCACCGCCTGGAGAAGTGCCCCACCTCTAAAGTGATATGGCGCGAAGTCCAACGTCTGTTAGGCCAGGATCAAACACATCCCTTCAGTCTGTCAAGAGATATGTTTGCTTCATCAATGGCCTCCCCCTTCCACCCTCCCTCCATGCTCTGGTGGTTGCAATCGCCATGTGGACTATCCACACGATTGTCTTAGATGCCATCGCTGGCTCCATCCCCACCCTCCCTGAAGCTGTCCACAGATTCCGGTCTCATTTGGTGGACCACTTTCAAGCATGGATGTTTGGATATCTCCCACCACGTCACCGACAGCTGGTCTCCTCCTGGTTCCCAGTCTGGTTCATCAAATCAGACCCCTTCCTCCACACGTGCTCAATAGTGGCCATGGCCCCTTCACACGTTCCCTCCCCCTCCCCATAAGTGGCGTTCCCGCTGGCAACAAGAGATAGCATCGCTTCTCTGGGCTGCCTCCCCTGGTACTAAGTTTATCTTTCCTGAGTCATAGTCAGAAGTGTCCATCCCATGGTCGGCCTTCCCCACAATAAATTTAAATTTAAAGTGTAGAAAAGCATTCAGGGGAGCTTATCATAATTACCTCTGTTTGGAGTTCCCAATTAGAGAGGGAAATTATACCCAAAAAGAAAACCAGAAGAGTCATTTATTGTTGTTTGGCTTTGTGAGCTTCTGAACGGTTAGGAAATACCATAAGACACATTGCATAATCGAGGATTTATCAGCTGAAACTCTTCCCAACTATTGGAACAGGATTACATTTATAAGTGAGCTTATCCTCAAAATCTCACAAGTGGTGCTCACTAAAGGGGTCAACTAGAAATACACTCTTAGTAGTAATTCATAAGGACAGACATTTAAAAAATGTTTACATTTGGTACAAAACACATACGGTCAACCCACAATGAAGAAGAAATGGATTTTAATTAATTCCCTCAAAGCAGGCAAAGAGTTTTTTATATGTACTCTTATGCCAATAGATATACCAAAGATTCTCTTTCTTCCACACAAGATGACTATCAAAAAAACAGAAGTCCAATCTTCAGTAAATTGGGACCAAATGGTTAATCTGAACGGGATGAAATAAAAAGAAAACCAAATGATGGTGGAAAATCCTCTAATATAAAGCTCACACAAAATCCAATTTGCCTAATTGTCCTACACGCAATTTTAGTGATAGAGGAGATAATACATTAACCACTGAAGAATCAAGCCAAGGTATTATTGACTCAACTAAAGTTCTAAAAGTTGTCAAAGATATTCATAAGCCATACTTTTCTAAGTTTGAGGATATTATGAAGATGATACAGCTCAATTTTAGATGTGAAATTCAAACTTTATATGACATAACAGGACACTACAGATGGCTCTTTAGTAGCTTTTTCCAGAGAAAATAGTCAATTATTACATTCTGGAGGTCATGGCTAAATTTGATTGGATTATAGCCTGGCAAGAAAGGCCTTTTTGTAAGCTTATGAATAAAAATTGCATCTGTAATTAGGCCTGCAAGGAGGCATTTGACCAGCTTTGTTTGGCTCTATCAGTCACACCAGTATTGCAATATTCCAATTTTGACCTAGATTTTATTTTTCAAACCAATACATCGCTTACAGCAGTCATAGCTGTGTTGTTTCTAATAGGGGAAGATGGAGAGGAACATCCAATCGCCTTTTCTAGTCAGACCTTAAACAACCACAAGCAGAACTACATGGTGACAGAATAGGAATTCTTGGCAGTCACATACACCTACAAGCAGTTTTGGGTTTATCTACATGGCACTCACTTTATGGTTGTAACAGATCATTCATCCCTAAGATGGTTGAACAACTTAAAGGAACCAGCTGGCCAAATAGCGTGGTGGTCACTAAAGCTTCAAGCCTATAATTACATGATAAAAAATCGTGCAGAAGTGAAGCACTAAAATGCTGACTGCTTATCCCATTTACCATGATTGCTGTTGTCAATTTGTCCGCAGATGAGCTGTTTCAAAAGATGGTCAGCGGAAATTCCAGGATGAGCCTGAATTAGTTCAAAAATTGCCCATAGATCTATGGAAAAACACTTCAATTGAAAATGGAATAAAATACAAATTTATCAAAGGGAAAAAGGTTATTTTCCACAACCCTCAGCCTTAACAGACCTAATAAAGGCAGCGCATAAGGTCATAGACCATGGTGGATTTAAGAAAATGAAGGAGCATTTTAAAATATACTACTGGGAGTCGATGCACTTTGATATACAAGAAATACTGGAGGGTTGTGAAAAATGTCAAGGTGAAAAACCATTCCAAAAAAGCACATGTTACCAGCTTTTTTGGCCCAAGTTTACCTGGTATACCGTATTCATAGATGTTGTTGGACCACTTCCCACTAGCAATTCCAAGGGCAAGTACAACATTGTGGCTATTGACCACTTAAATAAGTGGGTTGAAGAAAAGGCTATTTGTGAATTAGGTGCAGTGAAGACAGCCAAGTTTAACCTTAAGAATGTTATCCAAAAAGATGGTTGCCCGCAGGTTATTCTGACTGTCAGGCCACAGGAGAGCAACTCCAACCCATGCCCATAATTAGTTAGGGCCCTGAAACCCCCAGCGAGTTAATAGGCTATAAAAGGCTTAAGTAAACTAAAAGGGAAAGATATTGCAAAAAGTGGCAGATTTATTAAAATGATCCTCGAGGTATTTATAAGACCTCAATGGATTGGGAAAGGAAAATGTCAGCATCAATTGCTGAAGCCAAATGGGAATGAATAAATAAATAATACAAGGGGAATGGGAACATCCTTGGCATAAGTCGCTGGTGTTCTGAAAGAGTTAATTGATTGGGTTCTGCATCAGACAGTAATTTTCCACAAACCAATTGTTCAATCAACATCCTCAGCATTAGTTGCCAGTGTCAAATTTACTAATATTAAATTATTATTAATATATCGGGGTTGATCCCCAATATTTTAGATCAGGCTTACACAAGTTAATGGGGAGCCCAATCTGGCATCCACCTGTAGGTGGGTTGTGACCCCTAGTTGGGGCCTCCCCCAATAAAGGGAGAATCCTGACATAACTCCCTCCAAGACTTAGCTAGGGGTCATAGACAAGGCAGGGGCACCAGATCCAGGCGGCAGGGTGGAATGGGCCAAGCTAACTGGCACGGACACAATAATGGAATATGACAAGTGTCATCGGGGAGTGGCCCCAGAATTGGCATAAGAGCTGGCTTTGGCACTGGGGCTGGCATCAGGATTGGCACCTGACATTGGTACTGGGGCTGGCATTGAGATCGACACCTGGCATCAGCACTGGGGCTGGCATTGAGAGGAGGTCCTGTTATTGGCACTGGGGCTGGCATCTGACTAAGAGCCAGCATCGTGGATAACACCCTGGTAACTTGGGCTTGGCCGCCCAGGCTAGTTTCAGAGGGAATTAGCCCCCCTCATCCTGGTTTGCCCTCTTGGGGCAGGGACCAGGGTATCCTGAGCTTGTCTGCCCAGTATCAGAATAAGATCAGCCAGGGGGCCTCCCTGACTGACCCTACCACTTCCAACCTGGATTGCCCTCGTGGGACAGGGGCCATGTCAAGAGATTGTCTGTAACTCTCTCGTTCCCAGCAAGGTGGTGTGGGATGCAAACCCACAATGCTAGGGAACTAGCCATTAGGAGAATGTGAAACAAGGCACCTCAGATGGTGCCTGTTTAAAAGGGACCCAAGGCAAGGATGTAGAGCGCGTATACAGTACCAGGTAAGTGAGAAACAAAACAGCTTGAGTGGACTCCAGAGGGGAGTCTATTATCAAGTGTAAATTGGTGCCAGGAGGCTTGGGGGCCTCGATCTGGAGGGGACCTGAGAGGCCAAGGGAGCACCTGAGACTTATGTAAATTGGGAAAGTATGTAGTGGCCAACATAGTTGGAGACCTCCTCAAAGAGGTCCGCACCCAAGTTCGCCCAAGGAACCATAAGAAAACATAAAAATGGGTAAGTTTATTTGTGAAAAGTAAACCAACAAGGAATGTTGGTCATAAAAAACAAATTTAAGCTGAGTCAGGGTAATTATGGGTCTGCAGAAGTGGGCCCAAGCCTTGATGCTCATATAGGCAAACGCTCCCATCTGACTTGGTAGAATACAACAAAAGTGCCTTCACTCAAGTGATCGATTAAAGCTGTATTCTACCTGAGCTCATAATTTTGTATATCAAATGGAATTCGAGCCCTTGTTCTCCAATTAACTGAATTGAACCGTCTTCATTCATTATGTAAATCGTTTGTTTCAATGCCTGGGCCAAGATAAGGGGCTGGGCGTTTTGCACACCATTAGTACCAACCTGGGCATGTTTTGCTTGTACCCAGCGTTGGTCTAATGTGTGTTTAAGGTCAGGAAGAGCCTGAAGGTTCACCTTCTGGGCCTCCTGTCACCCAGCCTTATCCTTGGCGTTGGTTTCCACTATTAAGTCATTCAATCATGACATTACCCTCTCCTCCTTCTTGGGCTCCACCCCCTCCAGGGGCGTTTGATAAGGAGAAGTTCTTATGTGCAGGTGACAACTTCATAGCAGCGATGGCTGGCTTGGACTTTGATCCTGCAGTCTCAGGAAAATTATTATTGAATGATTCAATCAGGTCTTGGGCATGTACACAGTCATGTGCTGGCACCCAACTGTTCTTGGCCATGTCAAACCCCTTCCAGGATACCAGGTACTCGAGATGTCTTTTAACATGGCAGGAGGCTACTATTTCCTCCACTTCCCAATCTGGCGCCCCATCCACAAGATAAGACTTGGGATTCTCAAGTGGGGGGCCTCAAACAACGTCAATTTGCTCTCATGAAAGATGGAGAAGATCTGAAACGTAAAGGGAAGATCCAACTGGTATGGGCATGACCCACCTTTCTAACGACTCAGTAAGTATCAATCCTCTTTGGACCCAGATTTTTGCATGGCTTCTTTATAGGGATGTTATGAGCATCAAGCATTTTGAGATCCCCTTCCTTGTATAATGGACCCACTAGGAGCTTACCATCATCATTCTCCTTATAAACTAGCATAGCTGCCTCCAAACTTGTGGAAACACCCTGATGAACCGTCTTGATGGTCTTAGCAAAGTCCACCACTGCTTTGACTTTGGAACCACAGCTGGGATCCATGTTAAAGATGGGGTTAAAGCCATGGTTGGTGGAAAAGGGTTAACAACTGATTGATGAGTGCAAAGTGTTGTTGTAGCTAAACTGGGCCATGGGAAAGTTAGAAACCCAATCTGAATGATCTGCGGCGGTGTAACACCGCAGAAATTGTTCAAAGCACTGGTTTACCCATTCGGTCTGCCCATCTGATTGGGGGTGATAGGCAGTTGAATGGTAGAGGCGAATCTGAAGAGTCTTACACAACTCTTCCCAAAAGACGGAGGTGAACTGGGGTCCCTAGTCACTAATGATTTCTTGAGGAACCCCATGAAGCGCAAAAACATGTGTGATGAAGAGCCTGGCCATCTCAGCAGCGGATATGGTTATTCTGCAAAGAAAAATGGGCAAACATCATAAAGAGGTCCACCACCACCATGATAGCGTCATAACCATCAGAAACGGGTAATTCCACAATGAAATCCACTGATAGGGAAGTCCAGGGCCTTTCAGCCTTTTGGAATGGTACCAATCATCCTGCTAAAGGTTGCCAATTGGGTTTCATTTGATTGCAGGTCAGGCACTCTTTACAGCACCGCCCCACCTAAGCAGGAAAGCCCTTCCAATTGTAAGTGCTTCGTATCAACTCCAAGGTCTTTGCTTTCCCAGGATGACCAATGGTGATTCCATCATGATGGTCCCAGATGATTTATAGGCGCAGTGGTCAATCAGGAACCCATAGGCGCCCCTGAAACCACACCATCTCATCCTTTACGTGATGACCCCTGGATAAGTCCTCCTGATTCAGAGCGCTCTTAGAGAGAAACTTAGTATATTTGGCTGATGAAGGCTGAGAAAAAACTACCTTTCTGAACACACTATATTCTGCAGCATTTTCCAGAGGTGTGAGCGCTGGCGTGTTGACCATGGAGTCAGGAAGTTGAGTCAGAATCTTACCCAGTGGAATCATCAACTGGGTGTTATGAATTTCTACCTCCTTTGGATCAAGAGCCAAAGCAGGGTTGCAGCTTAAAGCATCCATCAAACCATTCTCCTTGCCCTTGATGAACTCACAGGAAAATTCAAATTGGGCAAGAGTCTCATGCCAATGGGTCTGCCGTGGAGTTAGGACATGAGGAGCGTGGTAGTACAGCAAAGCCCGGTGGTTTGTACGTACATGGAATGGTTGGGAGGAGCCATGTAAGTGGTGACGCCAATAAGTCAGCACCTCCACCACTGCTAATAACTCCTTGTCATAAATGGCGTAGTTCAACGCAGGCAGAGACATTTTCCTAGAAAGATATCCCACCAGATGCTCAGTCCTATCATCGCCCACTTGTAACAAGGCCACCGCTATGGCAAAGTTGGAAGCATCAGAAGACACAATGAACTCCTTGGCAATGTTAAAATGGCGAAGGATGGACGCGGATAACAGGGTGCACTTCACCGCTTGAAAAGTATCCTCCCAAAATGGGGGACCACTAGAGCACCTTGGCACCACTACCTTATATAAGGTGCTGCCACCTTGGAGAGATTGGGCGTGAACTTCTTGAGAAACGTACACATCCCCAAAAATCTCTTAAATTTCTTGACTGAGGTGGGGGTGGGCCACTCACGAATAGCCTTCTCATTGTCTGAAGTTATCATATGGCCTTAGTCAAACACGACTTTACCCAGAAAAGTGACCTGCAACTTGAAGAATTCAATTTACTGATCTTGAGTGTAAGGCGGGCGGCCCTCAACCTCTCCACCACTTGACGAAGGTGTACTGCATGGGACTCCTGATAAGGGGAAGACACCAGGATATCATCCATATAGGAAACTATGCATATCCCCAACGAGTCCCCCAACGCAGCATCAATGCGGCGTTGAAAGATGGCAGGGTCATTCTTCTGCCCAAAGGGCATGACCCAAAACTTGAAAATTCCTTTTCTGGTGTGGAATGCGGTTGACCACTCCTGGCCCTTCTTTATCTGGATCTGATTGAATGTATAGAGGCAATCCAACTTGGAGAAGACTTTTGCCTTCTCTACATAACGGGCAATCTGTGAATCCAGAGGGATGGGATGGAGGTCTGGTACAGTAACTTTGTTAAAATTCCCATAATCTACACAAGGGCGTAAAAATTACATTGGCCTTCTCCTCAAAAAGAAGCGGGGAGCAGACAGGGGAGGTATGCTGAAAGATCGCATCTTTGGCTAACTGTTCCTTCACCCACACATCTAAGGCCTCTTCCTCCTGGACAGTAAATGGGTAAATGGTGGAAGATATAAGCACCAGATCCACAGTGAGCTTATGATCACAATCAAACTCGGAATTATCCAGTAGTGCATTAGCTGAAGCTGTGTCAAAAGAAGATTCCAACTTTCCAAGCAGGAAGGTAAGGGAGCCTTCACCGAGGGCTTCAACAAAGAGGCAAGAGAAAGAGTATGAATATTTGGCCATGGGGCAGTTTGCCCTGAAAGTGGGCATCAGCCTAAGGAACAATCAACTGGTGACCATTCATCAAGGACAAGGATAGGGTGTTTTCTTTTAAATTAGTTTTGACGTCAAACTTTCTACACCATTCTACACCCAAAATAATGGGGTACAATAGGTTCTTGATAGCTTGAAAGTGGTTGGAAAGAAGATAGGAGCCCACCTGGTAATTCACTAAACCCCCTGATTTTCAGCGTGGGTATCAGATTCTGGTGGTTGACTCAAAAATAACCATTCAACAACCATCAAATTAGGCCAATTATCCTTTCAACGCTTGATATAACACCTATATTATCTTTTCAAATCCTATTGCAATCATACAATTTGGGCTGATTATCTCAATGACAAATTTGATCTAGTATTTTATCAGGCGCTTGGCCTGAATACGCTCACATATTATGGCCAATTCTGATTTTCAAATCTCAGCAATTGGTCCTGATTATTGAAACACAATCAATTTATTTGTATACAAAATAATTTGGGGATGACCTGAAATTACATTTAAAAGTCCCATGGACAATTAAACAAATGAATACCGTTATCAATTTTCCACTCTAGGTCAAAAATTCATATGTTGATATGCGTAATCAGCTCAATAGCACTTACATGGACCGGCCAAAAGGGGTTACTTAGTGCTATCAAGGAAGAGGCATGCTGGAATCCCGATTAGAAGTGCGTCATTTTCTTCAATTTAGGCCAAAAATTCACAGAAGGTGTGTTTTGTCAGCAGTATGAAGAAACTGAAATCCTGAAAATTTAGGACAACTTTGCATGCTTTTATTACAATTTTTGTACCTGAAATCCTCCCGATTTCACAAGTATTTTGTCACCAATGAACCTAATGAAAGGTTTTAGTTGTAGGCCGAGCTGAGTGGCAAAATAGATGTTGAAATTTTGTGCTGAAATGTGGCCAGGAGATGCCCTATTGGTATAAATACTGGTGCCTGGCCTAATCACTAAGATCTAATAAATAAAAATAAAAGCTGTATTTATTCTATATTTTTCTGGTTTTTTATCCTGAATCCCAACCTTGGAGAAGTGTCAACAAACTGGAAGGACCAAATCTCCAGTTTGTATTTAATCCTGCCTTGGACGAAGTTCCCAATTACAAAGGAAAAATTATGCCTGAAATCAGCCAGAAGAGTCAAGATGAATTTATAAGCCTAGTAGTTAATAGATGGTCCAAATCATGTAAACTACAGGCAATATTGAGGATCAAACATCAGAACTTCAGCCCAAATAGATGTGCAGGATATTAATTTCCAAGCAAGCGATCCTCAGAATTTGACAGTGGGGATACCTTGAGAAGCCCCACTTCTAACCATACCACCTGGCGAGTAGCTCAACTCAAGATACTCAGCAAGGTTTTGGTCCATTAAATTTTCAGTGGCACCGGTATCCACCAAAATAGTAGTGGTGAGCTTTCCTAAAGGGGAGGAGAGGGTAGCAGTCATTAGAAAATACCCAGAATGGTCTTTATTTATGGTGGACAATGACAACACCTCACCAAAAAATTCTTCCTCTGCATTAGGCAAGCCATCAAAATCTGTTTTGGAATCAAAAAAGGGGAGGGATAGTTGGCCACTCTTAATACTGAGGCCACATATCCCACCCCATTCTCTGCAGGTGCATATACTTTATCATACTTAGAATGAAGCTCTTTTTCCAGATCCTGAATGCCACAGATCATGATAGGGTAAGACGAGGGTTCTCAGGGGTAATCTGATATAAGGAATAGGGTCCTCATCCAAGCCGTAAGAGCTAATAAAAGGCTCATTTTGGGATATAACATTTGCGTGATAAAACGTGTTTCCAGGCTCCAATGACCCCATATCTGCTACAAGGGTCTGGAGTACATCATTATCTAGGGCCATCACCCTCAAGCCCAATGTTGATGCTTTGACTTGCACTGCAGGAATGCAGCACAAAGGAAATCCATTAACCTCATTCCGTTTTTGGATAAGTTTGGATCTAGACTCACCCAGATTCTCAGCTTCCACCAAAATGGAGAGGGAATCAGAAGGAAGCGCTTCCCAATTCAAGGAAATATTACTAGTCACAGATGCGGTATTTATAGGGGTGGCTGCGGGTGACATCAACTTGGTGGAATCGTCTGAAACCATTAATTCAATCTTGGGGCTAGACCCTTGTTCAGCTTCAAATTCAGAAGAACTTGAAGGTTTTGAAGGATAATATTTCTTCATTTTGAGAGATGCGTGCGACTTTTTGGCTTCCATATTTATAAGGTTTGATCTGGGCGAACCCATGATGACAAAATTACCTTGCCCCTTCTGGGTTGGGGCTGGGAAACTACCCCAAAGGGCTTCAACAAGATGATCAAAGTTGGAAGGGGGTTGACTGTCAAATTGGGGAGTTTCGCACAGATATGTCCAAGGTCAAATGGAGAAATGACTTTTTAACCCTTGTTGGGCAATGGTAAAGCCTGGGCTTTTTTGCAGAATTCATTTAAATATGCTTTCACCGTCTGACCCACTTGACATAGCGAAAAGAACTCATAGAAGGAACGGATGGATGCTCTGTCAGGATGACTCTGCTCCAAGACCCGCTCCAAGCCCTCCACTGATCGCCACAAGAGAGGCTGAGTGTGGAATACCACAAAAACCCAGTTGGCCACTTCTGGAGACAATGGTACAACAGATCCACTCCCCACAAATGCGGATGTGAACCAGACAAATTATTATTTCCCAAAGAGGGTTTTGGCTAAATGGAAGCCAAGGCCTGTTGAATTTCTGAGTAAAGTTTGAAGAGAAAGGTGGGGAATCATGACAAAAGGATCGCAAAAAGTCTGAGACCACCAGGTATGAGCAGGAAGGGTGGGCACTTCCCAATTGGTAGTTGCAAGAATAACGCTGAGATGCACCAAAACAAAACCAAACGAGAAAACTGTGGTGAGCACCATCATTGAAGTGACAAACGGCCAGTGCACCCAGTTTACAAATAACAAAAGTCTCACATGGATAATTCATATGCACATATAATAAAAAGGTTGGTTGACTAATGTCAAGAGAGTGTCTGTAACTTTCTCATTTCCCAGCAAGGTGGTGTGGGATGCAAACCCACACTGCTAGGGAACTAGCCATTAGGAGAATTGGAAACAAGGCACCTTGAATGTTGCCTGTACAGAAGAGACCCAAGGCAAGGGTGTAGAGTGCAGTATACAGTACCAGGTAAGCGAGAAACAACATAGCTTGAGTGGACCCCAGAGGGGAGTCCATAATCAAGTGTAAATTGGTGCCAGGAGGCTTGGGGGCCTCGATCTGGAGGGGACCTGAGAGGCCCAAGGGAGCACCTGAGACTTATGTAAATTGGGAAAAGTATGTAGTGGCCAACATAGTTGGAGACCTCCTCAAAGAGGTCCGCACCCAAGTTCGCCCAAGGAACCATAAGAAAACATAAAAAACGGGTAAGTTTATTTGTGAAAAGTAAACCAACAAGGAATGTTGGTCATGAAAAACAAATTTAAGCTGAGTCAGGGTAATTATGGGTCTACAGAAGTGGGCCCAAGCCTTGATGCTCCAATAGGCAAACGCTCCCATCTGATTTGGTAGAATACACCAAAAGTGCCTTCAATCGAGTGATCAATTGAAGCTGTATTCTACCTGAGCTCATAATTTTGTAACTCAAATGGGATTCGAACCTCATTCTCCAATTAACCAAATTGAACTGCCTTTGTTTGTTACATAAATCGTTTGTTTCAATGCCTGGGCCGAGACAAGGGGCTGGGTGTTTTGCACCCCATTAGTACCAACCTGGGCATATTTGGCTTGTACCCAGCGTTGGTCTAATGTGTGTTTAAGGTCAGGAAGAGCCTAAAGGTTCACATCTGGGCCTCCTGTTGCCCATCCTTATCCTTAGTTGGTTCTCACTATTAAATCATTCAACCATGACAGGCCAGGCCAGGTTGTACCTCCTGGGCTGTTAGGCCCAGGTTATATGCCTTGGGCCAATGGCCCTCATCTGTGACCACTCCTTTTCTTTTTCCCAAATTAGTTCTTGCGGGGAACTTGGGAACACCTAGCAGGGAGCACCAATTGTCAAGCCACAGGGGAGCAACTTCAACCTGTTCCCATAATTAGTCAGGGCCCCAAAGCCCCCAGCAAGTTAATAGGATGTAAAGCCTTAGGTAAACTAAAAGGGAAAAGTGATTGTGAAAAGTGGTATATTTATTTAAATGATCCTTGTGGTATTTATAAGAACGCAATGAATTAGAAAAGAAAGATGTTGTCATCAATTGCCAAAGCCAAATGGGAATAAATAAATAATATAAGGGGAATGGGTGCATCCTTGGCATAAGTCACTAGTGCTGAAAGGGTTAATTGATTGGGTTCCGCGTTGGACAGTAAGCCCTGCAACCTTATTATCCAATTTACATCCTAGGCATTAGTCACAGGTAACAAATTTACTAATATTAAATTACTATTAATATTAATGGGGTTATACCCCAATACTTCAGATCAGGCTTACCCCAAGTTGGGGAGCCCAATCTGGCATCCACCCATAGTTGGGTTGCAACCCCTAGCTGGGGCTTCCCCCAATAAAGGGAGAATCCTGACACTGACCAATAAAAAAGCAATTTTACAGCCAACGTTATTATGAAGCTTAACCAGTTGATGGGAGTAAAAGGTGTACTTTGCTCCCTATTATCCAGAGACAAATGGAGCGGTTGAGCGTGTAAATGGGACACTTGTGAATATTGTCCAAAAATTAATCTCAAGCAAACCATCTGAATGGAGCACGTTTAAGATCAGCCATGTTTGCTTACAACATATCATATCACTCTGCCACCAAGATGTCACCTTTCCAGGTCTTATATGGAAGACATCTGGCCCTACCATCGCTGCTTTATTTGGTCCTAGAAGATCCTGATGAAAGCAGTTATCCTCAATATGCTATTTTTGCTGAAACCCTAATTAAATTGCAAGCTCAAGCCTTTGACAACAGTTTTGCCGTTAAAAAGGCCTGATATGAAAAGGATTCTAAAGATTGATATGATTTGACCAAATTGAAGGTGGAGAAGAGGTACTATTTTGCAATATGCATGGATCAGGCTGATTACAGAAGTTAAATCAATTTGGGTTGTCCTATATGTGGTTATTGAGAAAACGTCAAGTTTTGTTTATACCATCAAAGAGGTAAAATAGGCCATACTTATAATTGAGTCCACAAAAATTTCTATGAAGATTTAGGAAGAGGGCCAATTAAATGGAAAAGGAAATAAAAATAAGTATACACAATTATAAGGAAATATTAAATATGGAAAAAGATTTAATAATGTAATGAAAAATAAAAATAAATAAATAATAATGATAATGATAATAATAATAATATATAATATATAATAGTAAGAAAAAATGATATATAATAAAATCAGACTTTATTAGTAAATCTATAAATTACCAAGGTTTTTATTTCTCTGCTTTGAGGGGGGAGGCGACTCAGAACCTGATTCCTCATTTTTTGCATCAATTTGGCCTAATCTAGTTGCTGGCAACAAGGAAAAGGACCATAGTGGCATAAAGCCAGATGCGCCATGTGCTTGTGGTAGATGACTCCCAGAAAACAATTGGGAGGGGAGGCACAAAAGTGTTTACCATGATCTGATTGATCCCGCAATCAGGTGGAAAACAAACGCCTAGAAGAAGACTTTTGATTAGAAAACCAGTCCAATATTGGTACATTTCAAGAGTCACTAGTTGAACACAATATACCTGGGAGTCCACCACTTGTTAAAGGTGGAACATGAAAAAGCTGGCCTGAAGACATCCAATCAGGAACAATGTGCATAAGATGGCTGAGTAAGGCCCTTTTTGAAGGTATTCATCCGGGCTATCTTGATGAAGAGCCTCAAAATCTGCCTAAACAGCCAAGCGGAAATAAACATCCTAAATTCTTGGGTATTTAGACCTAAGGGTGACGCAAAATCAGGCCTATTCTCAAGCGGCATGGACCAGGAACTATGAACCTCCTCCACAAAGCCGTCAACCTGGACAAAATCTTGAGGTCAAATGGTTGGATCCTCAGCAAGAAAAAGATGAATGGGGTTGTATAAAACTCATAACTGGCCCTTGTTTCATCAAGAGGTTGGTTCCTATTCATATAGTTGGATGATCCTAAAACCAAATTGTATGCTTGAGCCATAGGGAAATGGCTGAGTACAAAGATAAACCCCACCAAAAGATCGCTCCTGATATATTGATTTTAGCAAAAAAATTGACTCCCTAACGGTCAAAAATGTGGCCAAAAGTGTATGCCAGAATAATTGTCAAAGCACATGAACAAAGTTTGTACCCCACCAATTCTTGAGTAGGATCAACAACTGGTATAACCCCTTCCTCAACGATGGTCTCAAGCTGAGTAGACATAATAACAGTTGGTGCAGGAATGAGCTGACCCAACTCTGCATCTCGGAGGGAACCTACAAACATATGCATATGCATAGTTCTATCCAACTGGTTAAATTGACGCAGTTTTTCAGGTTCAAGAGAAGCAACGAAATTGTGGTAGGCTGAGGAAGAGCTGTTTTCAGACATTGAAGATGAAATTGGGAAAACTCAGGGTTTATATTCCAATCAAGTGGGGGGTGTATTAGATTTTGATGGTTGACTCAAATTAAACCCTTTAAGAAAACTATCAATGCTAATAGATTACTCCCATTGATGGACCCTTTGATTATTCCTGATTTATCTGAATAATCTGATAAATCATATTCACCTCAAAACTGCCTTGATTGCATCTAAATGACCCAATTATCATAGCTAATAATAGCTATGATATAATTTATTATGGCCAATTATGGAATCTACTTGGGTGAACCAAGTGAATTTATGACACAAACCTAATTGAATTTTGAATTGTATGCAAAAATGATTAATGAGATCTATTTTTAATGTATGGAATCATTGTAATTGACATGATAGTACTTGCACATGGATGGCCTAAATAGGGAGTACCTAGTACTATTGAGAGGCCTACTGATGTCCCAATTAGTGGTGCATCATTATTCAAACTCTATATGGTTTTTCTCCCCATTTATTGTATTTTGTCAGCTGTATGACAAAACATAATTGGGATGGTTGAGAGGCAAATATACTCACTGATGTGCATATATTAAGCCTAAAAGCTTCCCAATTATGAGAGTAGTAGTGCCTCCAATTGGGCTGAAAAGATTGTAATTTAGTTAATTCAAGGGCTGAATTAACTTGGGGATATTTTAATAACCACTGCCATAACTCATAGCAGATTGGCATGGTTTTAATAAACTCATCTAATAGATGAGGATGGCCAGGAGATTCCCTAGAGGTATAAAATACTGGCGCCTGGCCCTAAAATAAAAACATCATCTTTCCATCTAATTGCATTTTTGTCTTATATTGTATTATATAAATTCGATTTTTAATATTAAGAAGTGTAGACAAGCATTTAGGGGAGCTTGTCATAATTATCTGTGTTTGGAGAGTTCCCAATTAGAGAAGGGTATTATACCCAAAAGAAGACCAGAAGAGTCATTTATTGTTGTTTAGCTTTGTGAGCTTCCAAATGGTTAGGAAATACCATAAGACACATAGCATAATTGAGGATTTATCAGCTGAAACTCTTCCCAACTATTTAAACAGGGTTACAAATATAAGCGAACTAATCCTCAAAAGCTCACAGCATGCACTCTGCTTTTATTAATAGTATCCTCTTGGAGAGTTAAAGACACTTTACTCAATATTCTCTCATAAATTCCTTGAGCGGTCAAACAAAACTTTTGATAAACATCTTAAAGAAGGATGATGTAAGGATGCTGGCACCCTGAAAACCTAGCAAAGATTGCCAGAATGAACTGCAAAAGACCTGGCCTATAACTTGAAACCACAATATTGCAAAAAAGCCAAACATCCTTGAGAAAATATGTGTATCAGTTTTCAGAGATGTTCTGCAGTCCTTTCTCCTCACTTTCCTGAACTTATAAAAACTGGCACCCTGCTAATGGTAGAGTGATGGGTTATTTTGTTATACCCTTTATAATGTGTTAATTCTTCCCAAATAAAGCCTTTTAAATTTTTATAGTTTACAAAAGATTATGGCCTCTCCAAAGAATCCGCCACAACCTATGGAAGGCCAACGCTCATCAATCTCAGTAATGTAGGCGGAAGTCTCTATGATGTTATCTGCCTTAGCATCTCTCAGCAGAGAGAATTTTGGGAATCATTTCAAAGATATGTGCAACCAGCATTTGTTCAAAGAACCTGTATAATGGATAATTGGCTTAAATTGAATATCCAGTCATCTAACTTGGTCTGCTGTAATCAGGAGGAGGTTGAAACCTTTATTACAGCATATTCAAATATCAAAATTATAGCAGAATCAAAACCAATGACATAGGTGCCTCTCCCTCTATCTAGTATGAGCCCAGGCAAATCTCAGCTTTAATTTTAATTTACACCCTGGATGGTCAGAACTACCCCTGGCTAACCCAACCAGTCTCCCCTCAGTTTGCAAAGCATGGTCAATTCTATTTCCAGCACTCAGTTTAGTAGTTAGAATAGAAATGATATTCATTGATTAATACTTCCCATAACTATCCCTGTCATGGAGCTTGCTGATAAAAAATGACTGGCCTAAAACTCCAAGTGAGCATACACCCAGAACCCCAGCCAGTTACCTTTATTTTATTCGAGGTGGGCCAACCTGGGGATGATACCGCACCAATAAAGGATGAAGGGGATTCAAATGAATGGGAAAGGAGGATAAAATCTGGAAAACCTCCATGCGCGGCATATGATAAGCCAGGAACTCCATGGACCGCCTTTGCTATTTGCTATCTCAGTTCAGGGCATTGGTGTGCAACGCCAACACAGTCATAATTGTCCCCTACTCAAAGTTCCAGTACTGGAATTGAACTTGGGGAGGCAGCAGTAGCCAGCCAGTTACCTTTAGCATAGCTAAATATTGATAGTAAAATGAAAATGCAGCCTTGAGGGCTAGTCAGAGATTTTTCAGAATGAGAAAACGTTGCCACTAAGTGGCATTATAACTCTCTAAAAGTAAATGAGGCAGGTCAATACTGGGACAGATCTACCAAAGCAAGTATTTTTTTGCCTGCGCTGGTTTAAACCTGTTTCAAATAAAACCCAAACCAGAGTGGAACAGGAACCACCCCGCTATGCTACCACTCCTCTCATTAATACCCCTAGCTCACAATAGTTTAAGATTTTAGAATTTTATTTAAACCAAAATAATAAGGGGAAGAGAATTAAGAGTGCCAGCAGTACCTATTGGGTGACTGAATAAATGCTTACACATTGGGGAGCTGGAACTAGGTGCGCTGTTATTATAATTTCTTGGTTCAACTTTGGTGGATCAGCATCCCAAACTGGTTTATGATACTGACCCAGATCTAACCTGATGGGGTAGATTTTATCAAAGTTGTTGGCAAGGGTATTCATTCCACCATGGCAGTGCTTGGTGTGATGATGACCCCTCCAGCAGGCAGCCAGTTGCACTCATGGCCAGGCCCCATATAGCCCACTCTATTGGGTGGGTATAGATTGACCACGCCTATCCCTGTAAGGGATAGGCTCATCTACACAACTGTAGGGAAACCTGGTGGATGTCAAGTGAGTGTCTGTACCTCTCTTATTTCTGGTGATGTGTGGCAGGATGCACTCCCACACCACCAGGAAACTAGCCATTAGTAAGGTAGGAAGCAGGGTACTGCAGCAGGTGCCAGAGCAAAGGGGACCCAGGGCAAGGGTTTACAAAGGTGTATACTGTTAGATAACAGATAAACAACAAATCTTGGTTGGACTCCAAAGGGGAGCCCATACCCAAGTGGATATTGGGCCATGGTGCTTGGGTGCCTCAATCTGGAGGGGACTAGGTAGCCTAGAGGTGCACCCAATACATAGTTAATTTTTCTGAGATGAAATGTGTCAGGATTTTAACCAGATGAATCCTTCCAATAGTATCCAAATTAGAGTTTTGGTTAGTTGGGCGTAATTGCCAGCTAATCGCCTAGTTCAATACTATTTAATGTTATATGTTTGTTCAAGTTTAGGTTTGACAGAAGCTGCGTTTGCTGCCAAAATGCCATCTGAAGGTCGTTGTGGGAGTTTCCAGAGGAAAGCTGATGAATCTGTTATGACTCATCTGAAATTGTTCTGTCATCTAATTTAGAGCACCGGCAACTCATGCTGAGGATGCTCAAAGCCTTATTTATATACAAATTTATATATGATCAACCAGCGACTTATGCTGAGAATGGATTGACCCAATTTAATATTCAATGATCAGATGAGCAGCTTTAAGAAGGAATCGCTATGAGTATGAATTAATAGAGTTTCTGATCTGATAGAGAGTTGTGGCATCAAGAGGCCAATGGGTTTTCCAGCAGATGATTGGCCAAAGAGTACTTGGGTGCAGTAGCTCTGAAAGTATTATAAATTGTCATTCATTCCCTCCTAATAAACTTCTCTTGTTTGCCATATTTCCTGTTTGTTTGAAGTAGCTTGGTGCAACTAGAGTGGGGAAGATGGTATAGGAGATCCCCAATAGGCGCGGGTGATCACACACTGGAGTGGCTGGCGCTGACAGCTCCCATACCTCCTCTCTATGAGGAACCAGTGGGAACCTGGCCAGCTGGCTACCAGTGGGTGAGCTGCATAGCCACCAACCCTAGCGGGGTGCAGCACAGGAGGTGCCATGCCACCCAAGAAGGGAGATGGACTCACCAGGGCATGCCCAGATGGGTTGGTGAAGGGTTGCAAGTGTGGGGCAGCGTGGGAGTGCCTGAGCCACCCAGGAAGGGGGCAGAACTTGCCAGGGCACACGCTGAGGATGCCTGGGGCTAAAGGCAAAGCCATTGGTGGTTAGTTGGTAGGTTGGTGTCAGGCAGATGGCAAGTAGAAAATAGACTGGCCTACCAGCCTGAATGCCGGAGCATCCAAGTGGTGGACCAGAATGCCAGGGGCACCGCTGCTGGTATGACGGATATGGAACTGGAAGGGAACTTAAATCTCAACTGATAAAAATGGAAATTTGGGGAGGGTGTTTTTATTGGGAAATTTAAGGGAAGAGAATTGACCAACAATTTTCTCAGGGCAATGCACCCAATTAAATAGTCATCAATTTTGAGGGGAAAATAAGCCAGGATTGGGTTCCGCAAGTTTGACCTGAGTGGTGAACTATTTGGGAATAGGCGGGTTAGTTCCCTAGGGACTGACATTGCAAAATTTGGCGATGAGCCAAGTTTCAGTCAGTTTGACCTAAACGGTGAACTATTTGGAAATGGGTGGATTAGTTCTCTGGGGACTGACATCGCTAAGTTTGGCAGCAGGCTGAGTTGTGGTCAGGTCAACCTAAGAGGTGAACTTATTTGGGAATAGAGGGGTAGTTCCCTGGGGGTCAACATCGCAAGATTTGGTGATGAGCCAAGTTGCAGTCAGTGGTATTGCATCAGGTGCAACGCCCAATTTTCTGGCAGGATGCTGCCCATCGGGGGTGATGCCTGACAGATTTGGGAGGGGGAAGCTTTTGATCATTGTGTAAACCAAATTTGCAACCATCAGGCGTTCCAGCCAATAGCTCAACCTTCATACCTTTTTGACCATTTGAAATCTGAGTATCTGGCTGATTGCCGCTCGAATTAGATACGATTTATTCTATTTTGGTGATCTCAGTGCAGATTTTACTTAATTCATTGTAACAGTTCTGCTGAGGAGAGTCAAGTACTGAAATTGGGATCTGAAGCTGATGGGCTATTTTCCAGCACTTGTCTACCACACGAGTGAGATTGCCCTGAGTAATGAGGGGTATAGCCATCCTCTTTGGTATTTTCTTGCTCAGGAACAGAAGGATGGCCCAATTAATGCCTAGTGGACGTTCCTCAGGACTTACATTACCCTTTCCTTTTTCCAAGCGAAGAGCCTCATCACTGGGAAACTGTATGAGAGCCACCTTCATGTGCGCCTTGGGTGACTTGATCACCATTACTGACATAGGTTTTTTTGGGAAAAACGGGGAGTCTCGGGGTGGGAGATGTGGGATATTTCATCCAGGTTCATACAATTTGCGCAATCGCGCATTTTGCCCCAACTGTTCTTATGGAAGAAACATCACAATTTCTGGAATGCCAGGATAACTTCATCCTCAGCCTCTTCCCCATTTGCAATGATAATCAGTTCCAGTTCCATAGGAATTGCACCTTTGAAGGGCAGCAGCCGGGAAACTACTGGGCTTTTTGGAGGACAAACTCATTGCAAGTTGAGATGTCAGACTCTACTGACATGGGCAAGGTAGCTGTGGCAACTATGGGGTATGGTATTCCTTTAGTCTTTGAGTGGGATGGGGCTAATGTGGGCAGGGATAATCTTCTTTATGACCTGATTCAGTTGGAAAGAAAAGGCCATTGCTTCACCAATATCTTCGAGTAAGGTGGAAAATGGTAGAGATTGATGGTTGGTCAATTATGTCAGGCAGATGGCAAGTAGAAAATAGACTGGCCTACCAGCCTGAATGCCGGAGCATCCAAGTGGTGGACCAGAATGCCAGGGCACTGCTGCTGGTATGACAGATATGGAACTGGAAGGAACTTAAATCTCAACCAATAAAAATGGAAATTTAGGGGAGGGTGTTTTTATTGGGAAATTTAAGGGAAGAGAATCGACCAACAATTTTCTCAGGGCAATGCACCCGATTAAATAGTCATTAATTTTGGGGGAAAATAGGCCAGGATTGGGTTCTGCAAGTTTGACCTGTGTGGTGAACTATTTGGTAATAGGCGGGTTAGTTCCCTAGGGACTGACATTACAAAATTTGGTGATGAGCCAAGTTTTGGTCAGTTTGACCTAAATGGTGAACTATTTGGAAATGGGCAGGTTAGTTCTCTGGGGACTGACATCGCTAAGTTTGGTGGCAGGCCAAGTTGTGGTCAGGTCAACCTAAGAGATGAACTTATTTGGGAATAGGAGGGGTAGTTCCCTGGGGGTCAACATCGCAAGATTTGGTGATGAGCCAAGTTGCAGTCAGTGGTATTGCATCGGGTGCAACGCCCAATTTTCTGGCAGGATGCTGCCCATCGGGGGTGATGCCTGACGGATTTGGGAGGGTAAAGCTTTAAATCATCATGTAAACCAAATTTGCAATTGTCAGGCGTTCCAGCCAATAGCTCAACCTTCATACCTTTTTGACCATTTGAAATCTGAGCATCAGGATGATTGCCACCAAGTTAGTTCTGATCAATTTCATTTTGGTGATCTCAGCGCAGATTTCACTGATTCCTCATAGCAGTTCTGCTGAGGAGAGTGCAAGTACTGAAAGTGGTATCTGAGGCTGATGGGCTATTTTTCCAGCACTTGTCTACCACACACAGTGAGATTGCCCTGAGCAACGAGGGGTATAGCCATCCTTTTTGGTATTTTCTTGCTCAGGAACAGAAGGATGGCCCAATTAACACCCAGTGGACGTTCCTCAGGTCTTACAGTTGGATGCAGGACTTATAAGGGTTGGTACACCAATGAAGGCAAAATAGCAAAGGACCACCAGTCTTCATACTGGTTGGCCTGGCACACTAGCGGAGCCCAAGGTTGATTTTGCAACAAAAAGGAAACCATTGATAGAGACCTCCTTGAGGAGGTCCACATAGGTTTGCCCAAGGAACCATACAAAAAAGTAAAGTATTAATAAAATATTTTTATTGGGAAGTTAACCAACAATGAAAGCTGGTACTGTGGAAACATACTTAAATGATAGGGGAAAGTTGTGATCAGCGGAGGTGGTGCTAAGCCTAAATGAACCAATAGGTGCATGCTACTATCAGCCAGGGTGCTGTAACTCAAAATTGACCAAACTCAAGGTTTAGATCATATCTGGACTTGTCCCAATTTGGAATATTATAAATGGAACAGGTTTCAAAACCCAGTTACTTGAGAAACTGTAACAAACTGTTGGATTGAGAATGTAGCTGGATATTTTAAACCCCTAGCTGTAACACCATACTGAGCATCACACACATTCTCAGGCTAATCTGGGCATATATAACCTGTACCCAGCATTTGTCCAGGGTATGTTTTAAGCCAGAAAGGCCTTCTAATCAGACTTTTTTAGCCTCCTGATATCCAGCCTTATCCTTAAAATCCATGCCCCTAATTATATCATGGAGCCATGACAGCAGGTAGAGGACTTTGATCCTGAAACTAACTCGTGGCCCATAATCTTGGTAAAATGTGACTTGACCTATTGGCAGAACTCAAATCTGCAGATACTTCCTCCTGGGGACATAGGATACCTACCCTCTACTGGTGTTGGTTTCTACCCTCCACCACCTCCTGGCATAGCTCCCAAATTATACCCACTAACTTAATAGCAAATAAGGGCAGAATAGGTATGATCCACCAGGGTAGGCTGTTACCTACCTCCACCTACCACATGGGCTAAATTACAAAGGGCAATGAGAGAAACAGCTGCCACCTTTTTCCCCCTTTAGTTTAGAATGGGAGTTTCTCCCAGTTCAGCTGCAGCAGTTGTTCCCCAAGCCTTATAATCCCCCTATATATCTTACTCAATAATAATCAGAATGGCAATGCCATGCAGACTATAGTTGCTATCTTAGGTATCAGAGTACCCCTGATAGAAGCCAAGCCATTCTTTGGCACAGCAGTTATCTGACAAGAAACTTATGTACCTTTTATCAGGCTTGGTGGTAACTATAGAGTAGGATTAGGGTTGAGAGGCAACTTTGAGGGAAAATTAATACTTTAAAACAGGTAGATCAACTTGATTGTTGATAGCATTTTCTTCAACATTTTAAATTATCTCAAGTTGGTACCCACCTTGCAGTGTACCTTTAGGTTGCTCAACCCATTGATAATCTTGATGATGGGCTAAACTAACCCTTTAAATGGTTAAGGGCTGGTTTGGCCCACCCTTATTATAGAAAGTTGATAAAGTAGAAATGGGTAGGGGTTTATATACTCTATTGGGTAGCTTTACTTAGCTGATTAGATAGGTTTTGGTTTATGCAACCGTTCCCCTAGATTTTTACTTACTCTGAAGATGATACAAAAGCTAAGGTAAATTGGGGAGAAATTTTTTTCACTTTGGCAAACCTTTTTTTGAATAAAGGGTTTGGTTAATATTAATTGACCATCCATGCCCTTATACAAATATTTCAGAGGGAATGAATTAAGTGTTATTGATTGGTAATTATAGGGGTATGGAGCTTTTTAGAGTACTCTTATCTTTCTTTCTTTAAGGGATTCAGCAGTAGCAGGAACCACCCTGTATGAAAACCACCCAAATCTTCCTTTTTAACTTCATATCATTAATCAATTAATGATAAGAGGGGATGGAGAAAATTATGTTCATCCTAGCCAGAACAGGTTTTGAACCTGTTACAGCATTTTTACCCCACCTTAGCTTGGTGCATAACTACACCTGGTTAGAGTACTCTTATCTGAGGAAGCTCAAACTTGGGTCTAGGCAGGGAGTAGGTTTGAGTCGAAATTTAGCTCCCTGGAAAGCGTACTGATGAACCTAAAAGGGGGTTGGGGTTTAGAGATTTAGGGGGACTTGGGATCCATACGAATCCATCTAACTAGTTCGGAATAATTTAGAATGGAGGCTATAAAATGATAAGGTGAGAGAATGAACCTTATCCATGGACCGGTTTATAAACCCCCACCCACCGGGTCGCGAGCCCTTGGTGGCGATAAAGCTAGGGTGGCCGGAACGGTATAGGTTTCTGGGGAGGATGGAGGAGCTTATGGTTTGCGGCATCTGTAAGGAGTTTTACCATGCGCCCGTGTCAGCCCAGTGCGGCCATACCTTTTGCTCGCTGTGCTTCCGCCAGGCCTTAGCGGCCCAACAAACCACCCGTAAGTTTTGCCCGCTATGCCATGAAGCAGCCGATGAGGCTGACCTTAGGAGGAACCTACCGTTGGAGGCCATCAAGCTTGAATTCTTGCAGGGGAGGTAGGGTTTCACGTCCCTTTACCGGGTTGGGGTCGCGTTGACGTGCGTTTAGTTTATTCTTTATATCGATTTATGATATTTCAGTTTGGCTCCTTCGTTAGCTACGGTTTGAGCAAAATTCACTCCACTGTTTTATTTACTATCTGGCAAACGGCTGAATTCGGTTTAGTATGGTTGTGTTTTAGAACCATTTATGGCGGGTTATCGGTTTTATGCCTAGTTATAAAGATACCCATCCTTTAAACTCTCTCTAATGGGGCTGGCTAGTCGGCTTCAACCCTTAATTATAACTTCATGACCAGCTTACGCTTCTAAGCCTAGCTGGTACGTCTTTACGAGCTTCAGCATCTTGGGTGGCCCTTAGGTTTAAAATACAAAAATCTAGTTGCATACCCGGCGAAATTTAATAGCCTCAATCTAGCTTGCAAGGAACGGCATACTTTAAAGCGGGTTTAGAGGGTTCACCTCCAGTTTTATAGCCAGGCTTCCTATGCCAGCTAAACAAAAAAAATTATTCTTCTAAATGTGACCCCGAGGCTTAAATATCCGAATGAGCTGAGGCTATTCTGTACGGCAACTTTCTTTGGCGAGTTGAGGGTTGGGATCTTTAGTCGGTTAGCAAACGGCTGACGAAAAGCAAAGCTACGTATAACGTTGCGATTATTTATCCATGGGTGATATTCTGGAACCGTATGAAGCTATATCACTGATATAAGGCGCTTGAACTTTGAACTGGGGACCACCCGTTCTGTACAATAGGGCTTTGGATTGAATTGAATGTCTTTTTATGTATACTTATTAAAGGTTTAATTTTTAGAAAGCAGCTCTTGGATGCTCTCGATAAACTAGGCCCTGGAAGCCCCCGAGCCAGATCTAATTCTGCAGTAGAGATTATCGAAGAAAGTAACTTCATGCCTTTCAGGATGTAACCGTACTTTTTTGATCATGTTAGCATCTGAAGCGCACGCATCGGATCGAATCACTTGTCCGGTCTGCAACCGCGCAGATTTCAGCGAAGTGGACATCAACGCTCATATGGACATCTGCCTCGCAAGAAGTCCGCCAAGAAGCCGGCTTAAGGTTAACCCAGGGAGCTTCAAAAGGTCAATTAGCTGTGTGGATTCGGCACCAGGCGACTCCAAAGGCCAAAGTAATGACTTTAAGGTTTGGCCTAAAGATCCAGATATCTGCCCAAAGTGATCTACAGCGTGATGAATGATAAGCAGCTCAAGAAACTTCTCAAGGTAATTGGTTGCGGTGCGTAAACTGACTTGGTGTTAGGATCTGGGGTTGAATACCGCGGGCGATAAGGTTACCCTCCAACGCCGGCACGCGCACTACCTCCACCTGCACAACGCCAACTGTGACGCCACCTTCCCCAAGCCACCGTGCGCCCTAAGGCGGGAGCTGGAGGCGTGGGAAAGGGTCCACCTCGAAAGGAAGGGGCTCGCCTTCCCACCGCCCAACCCTAACGTCAAGGATGAAAACTTTGCCGCCCAGCATAATATCCTTTCGGTGCTTCCCAGCTGACCCGACCCATATCTTTAACTCCTTAATCTACATAACCTATACAGGGACGAGATTAAAAACCTCATAGAGCGCGCAAGGCCCAAGCATCGATTCAGGTCCAGTAACAAAACCGGTAAAGTATCCGTTTTGACTTTAGTAATTGCGTCCCTAGCCGTTGAAGCCAACTCCAGCTGCGTTGAAGTCAAGCCTATCGAGGTTCTGGATGCGCAGCTTATTTTGGAGTCCCCGGAGTCTTCCCCCATCTACCTTGAGGTAGGATGCTTTCAACCCGATTTTAACCAACTTGAGGATCTGGACCAGCTGCCCTCGTGAAAGGTTCCATGCCCTCTTTCTTATACCCCGGCTGACCTTCAAGCCCTTTTGATCCTTCAAATTTGCACCTCCCTTCTGGCCCAAGGTTGTCGGAATAACTTTAATAGAACTGAATATATTTTTTGGATGGGTTAGACTATGTACCGTGATTACAGGGTCAAGAGGTGGATAAGTATCGTTTAACCGGGTTTTTAACGCCTTTCACTTTGGCTTTGTTCCCCGATCAATATTTATTTTGTGGGCTATAACTTTAGCATCGGGTATAAGGGTTTAAAAAGCTTTTATGGGGCGGGATACGCCATCCGTAAGCTCCAATTAAACTTGAACCCCGTTTATGGCTACTCCCTAGCTATACCTTATTATTCTAACAAGGATAAGGATCGGTTGACTGGATTGATGACATCTATTGAGAAATTGTAACCCTTAAATTGGGCTTAAGCCCCAAGCCCAAGCCATTCGATTTGATAAAGGTTGGATAGAAACAAATGTTAATGCCATGCACTGCCAAAGTGTCCCACCCGCTTAGGGGATGCGGATGTTTGGGGTCGAGCCACCGACAAATTATTTGTTTGTTCATGATGCATCAACAGGCAAATAGGAAAGTCTAGTTCTGTAACTGGGACTTTTTCTCAGGGTAATAAGTCTATCCAACTAGGTTGAAGCCTTGGAATTGAATATAAAAGGGATGTTCCTGCGCACTGGAACTCTCTCGACCACCGCTAGCAAATGGAAGGCTAAGTCTGAAATCTTATTAAATTAAAACTATATTTATTATTGGCCCCCATTAAAGATGATAATAGTGGACGCAGACTCAGCAAAAGGTGTTCCTTTATTAATAGGCCCGTAATATATATATATAATTTAGGGATTGGGGGGATTCAAAGTAGGCTCTGATTTACCAAACCAAGTTAGCCTCATAACGCAATTATACACTTTGCTGCTTGGTTTAAGGGCCAGCGGTGTCCCATCCTTTGATCCTATTGGATCCTCTGGGCTTCCTTATTAAACTATATGGAACTCTGGCCGGCCTGTGAATAGGTGGCTGTTGCTCTATACGCTCCTGTGGTTCTCATGACCCGTGTGGCTTTTGCGGCTGCATAAGTCTATTGGTAGTCATGGTGATGAAGTTTGCAAAATTAATTTGCTTCCCATCTTGACAATATTAACAATGATAAGCTTGGTACAGATGGGGAAACTATTTGGATAGGGGTTTGGTGATTCTCCCATCATTGGCAGTCAGACCCAAGGGTATAAATGGGGGTTCCTCCAAGGTATCATCTGTGACATCATGCGCATAGTCATTGAGACTGATATACTTGCCTGCCCTCTGACATTATGCTGACTGGCCAAAAAATACTTTCCACATTCAGGGGGTGCACAATGGCTTTATCAGTGGGAATTTAAGGCCCCTCAAAGCCTATAAGGAGCTTGGATGTATAAAAGACATTTTGACCTTAGCCATCTTAGTTTACACTCAACCTTTATTTTGGTTGGATCGTTAGTACCATTCATAAAAAATTTAATTGGGGGTTTTCATGAGGGGTTTTCCATGGTTGAGAATTTACCTCTATAGTTGAGTATTTCACAATACTAATCTCCCTGTAAGCCTTGGGGAGCAACCCTTGAAGCTAAATAAGGAGGAAATCTCACTTTGAACCAAGAAGGGGAAGAAGCTGCCAGCTGTCCCTCTCATCACCTTGGGTGATTTAGCTCACATGGTAGATGAGAGGTTGGTAATGACGTATCCTCCAAAAGTTATGCCTCTACCTCTGCTCATCACCCAGGAGTTGGCAAGGAAAATCTGGGAGGTGTGTCAGGAGGTGGTGGAGGTTAGAAGCCATTACCAGTGGACAGTTAGCAGTGATCCTCAAAGAGGTTCCTTCTGACAGTTTAAATTCCACCAGCAGAAATAAATTGGTAGCGGCAAAGTTAAATTGATCAAGTCACCCTTGGACTCAAAAATCCCCATGCATCCATCCCTGCTAGAATTATTTCAGACAAACCTGTCCCTGACAAGGATGTGAAGATACCCATTCCTGACCTAATGGAACTGGCATATGTGGCCTGGCCATGGGTGCAACCTGCTGTCCACCAAAGGATTTACCATTGTGCCAAGTGTAATTGCAGGGGAAGAAATATTCCTGCTAGCAAATTAATATCAATCCAACTGGGAAGGCCATATCCAAGTCAGTTTTGGCAACTATCTCAAATGTCAACCCTATGATCAAATCATGCAATAGCCTTGACAGTAGTGCGTTTAGTCCCAGCCCCCCAATCATCAAACATATAGGGCAGTGGTCCCCAACATTACAACTGTCAAGCCACATATCCCTTTTTAATTTTTAATCAAGCCAAGCCATATATCCCATTCCCGCTAATTTAATTTAATTAAAGAATCTTAAACCCATCCAAACTTATTTGTTAATTTAATAAGTCCGCTGGGTATTTAATGGCAAGGTTTTACAATTTGGGGAATCCCTGGTAGTACTCCCGGTTGCCCTATCCCTTTTGCACCCATCAATATGGATGGCTGTACCAGAGGTATTTCAGCTAGTGGTTTGGATGTTCACTAATCCTTAGTTCCATGTCAGTCTTATTGTATGAGCACGCTCCATGACAATCCCCAAGATGAGACCCAGGGAAAGTCTTCAGGTGCTGCGCAAGAGCTTGTTATTAGTGGTGTAGGGCTTCTGTTTTTCATGGCTTAATGGTGCTGTGCCCAAAGAATCCCAAAGTTGGTATTTGTTTTGAGTCTAAGACATTCACATGTAATTCATTTATTTAGGGTGCCAGGTCACTCTTAGGTCCCATCAACTAGAGCATCCTTTTTATGGTAATAGTGGCAAAAGTATCTATTGAAGCAAAGATACTCAAAAGTGATATGGATATAATGGCATCACTTTATTGAAAGGGAGCTTTGGGTTTTTACATGATACTCCTTACAATATAATCCCCATAAAAATGAGCAATATCTATATATAATAAAATGTATGTGTATAAGTATATATATATGATCCCATTGATCTGATTGGCCAGCCACTATGCTTAGGCAATGCAATACCTTTGTAGAACAATTCTGAATAGCCAAACAGTGGCCATGCTCAGACAGTGAGTTAGATAAGCACTTACTATATATATATAAAGAAAAGAATTTTAAATTTCAAATTTCAGTTTAATTCAAATCTTATATAATTGTAACAATATAGCTTGTAGATAAATATATATCATAAGCTTTTCTTTCCGCTCATCATCACTTTTGAGAAAACTTATTAAAAAAGCATCCATTAATTTTCCATCGCCACCTTCACCATATCAGTTTCCATTTTATGTCAGCGGATCTGCCACCTGCTGCCCCAGCTTGGGGCAGCAGCGCTCCACCTGCTAGCATTTTCCGCCCTGTAGGCAAACGTGTGAGAACTGGCTCATCCAGTCCACCTAATGCATCAGGCTGTTTTGTCCCCCTAGGGACTTATCATTACACTTAGCACAAGTACACCCAACCTGCCCCCACCCACTAGCCCTACCCCAATCCAATATTTGCTTTTGCCTCCAAGTTGAATATGGGCATCTCTTCCCATATGCTGACAAAGCGATAATTGAGCTGGCAACATCTACTTTTTCAACAGCAGAATTTATTGACTTCTGCCCTTATAAGGGCTATTTTGATATTGGTTTTCCCACTGAAGAGGACGCAGCTGCAGCAGCATCTATGCCCTTAATATATAAAAACACTCCTATTTCCACAACCTGTACATGTCTCCACAGTGACACCACAATGGTGGTGACCTTTGCAAACCTTCCTTCACACCTTCCACCTCAAACACTCTATGAAGAACTGATGATGGGGCTATCCAAATATGGTACAAACCCCATCCTCCACTTCCAGGTCCCAATCGGAGCTGAGCGGTTAGCAGCACCACGGGCAATGGCCATTATCACCCCCCACCAACCAACTGTAGGCAAATCCCTCCACATGCCTATATCCTATCTGCACCTGACCACTTCTTTTGGGCTCATGTTGACAATGGCTGCACCGTTTGTCCCCTATGCCATGAGTTGGATCATTCCAAGAAATCCTGTAGTTTCAACTTAAATTTAGCGGATTCTGCCATGCCCACACATGGGGCTGCACAATCAGCGTTTGAGTGGGAATTTTGGCTGCCCCCACCCCCTCCAGATGAATGCTCAAAAACCAACAAAACCTTTGCAACCACAGCCCAAGCTGGCTTAATTTCAAACAATTTACCCAATCAGGAGCAAATTTGGACTCATCTTCAGTCCAACTGATTTAACACCCCAAAATTATCCAACCAAAACCTCATCCATCGGGGTCAATCATGCTCAATCAAAATCCCTGAGACCTATTGGATGAAATTGCTGAATCTGGGGAAAATGTATCTCCTCCCAACTTTCCAATTAATTTGGAACCGTATATATCTTCAGAGTTCGATGCCCCATTCCCACCTAAGAAATATATCCCCAAACCCACTGCTACCCCAATTTTGAGTGACCATCAACTTGCTGAAGCTTCTGTGGCCTCTCCTGATAGCCGCCATCTCCATGAAGCCGTGGCACAATCTGTTGCTCAACTTGAATAGGGGCTACATCCACTCCATTACCCTGCTGATTTCCCTGCAGTTGCAAAGGAGGAAATTGAACGATTAAGGGCAACCGCCATCTCTGCTCTCACACAAGTTGTTGCGCTGGCAGAATTTTCCCCCACTACGCGCATCACCAGAGTCAATATAGCCAAATTTTCTCAGCTTCCTGATGCACGCATACAAGCTGAACACCATGTTGCCAAATTACAAGAGGCTATGCTCCAGGCCCAGCTTGTTAGCAATGAACTTAACCCTTTTCCATTTTTCCTCAACCTGCATCCTGCGGATGCCCCAACCCCTTTGCTCTCAGATTTTGCCCATCTTTTCATTAATGAAGAGGAAATCAATAAGCTGTCTGAAACCCCCTCCCTCTCCCCCTCCGCCATGGTGGGATAAGCAGTCCACAACTGCTACACCTGGTTGGCTTAGTTTCCTTTTTTGGTGTTCCGCCACTCATTTAGGGCTTTGGTTTGTGTTTTCTTGGTTGATTTTGTATCAGTATTGTCCGTCCCCTGGTCAGCTTACCTCAAATAAAGTAAAGATAAATATATATTATTTTTTATGAAAAAAACTTTATTTAAATCAAAAAAATTTACTACATTTAATCTATTGTTTTATACCAACATAAGATATAAAATATGCGATCTGAATCATTTGTTTATTAAACCTGCGCAATGCTGGGTAATATTACTATCTATCTATAATACATAATCTAATCAACTCAAATAAGTTTAATAAACCTGAGAAAAGCTGAGTAACACCACTATATAAGGTCTAAAATAATGATTAAAATCATCCAGTAAGCTATAAACACTGTAGCAAAGCATGGGTATCTGGATGCTAGTAATCAATAAGGGGAGGGAAGTCTGAATCAAGGCCATTTATTGGATACCAATTCCAGGTTCATGAATGCCTTTGTTGTCATATTTACATGACCTAATTGAGGGCACAAACATTAAAGACAAGGCTGGGTGGCAGGAGCTCCAAAGGGTTAAGTTACAGGATCTTCCTGATCTAAAGCACACCTTGGACCTATGCTGGGTACAGGCCAGATATGCCCAGGTTGGTCCAGGTGAGGTGTATAACGCCCAGTCCCTTGTTTCAGCTTTGGCGTTAAAACGGATGAGTTACCTCTTAAATGAAGATAGCTCAATTTTATTACTCAGTAAATGAGGGTTCAAAACCCATTCAATTTACAAAATTTACAGCTTGGGTCAGCCTCAACTTCAATCAATCCTTGAGTTTAGACAATTTTAAAATATAGTACCCTGTCAGATGGAAGTGTGCGCTTATTGGTGCACCTCAGCCTAACACTACTTTCTTTAATGAAAGATTCCCCCAATTTTGTTTAATTATGATCCTTAAATACCAACCTTCCTCATTGGTTGTCTTCCCTTCAATAAACACCTAGTTAGTTTTACAATTTTTTTTATTTTGACTTGGGTGAACCTGTGCGCAGACCTCTTCAAGGAGGTCTTGCATCACGTTAGCCAATTTTTTTGTCTTAAAATTATTACAGCATCAGGTACACCGCTGAGCTGCCCAGGTTCCCTCCAAACTGGGGCACCCATGCACTCTAGCCCTGTTCAAAGCTTGGTTATGAACTGCCCTTTGGGGCACAACCAAGTTTTGTTGTTTGTTTGATCCCTATTTAGGTGTATCGAGATAACCACCCTCGCCCTATGTCACAATAGCTCAAGCACCCTCTGTGGGGCTATCTTTATTTTAATACTGACGACTAGTTCCCTTGAATTAGTCCAGTGCACAGTGCACCACCACGCTGGGAACTGGAGAGTTATAGACACTCTCCTGGCATTTTTACCATAATTTTGTTAAGCAAGAAATATGCTTTGAATAACCCAAACCTGACAAGACTTGGTATCACTAAGTCAATTATAGGGAAGATTCCAGATTTTTACCCTTTTGAGGGTAAAAATTAATGAGCTGCACATATTTCGCCTGATATAATAGTCGCCTGACATTCAGATAATCCTTTGCTCTGGCTAGTTAGGATCTTGTCTTGTGGTATTTTAGGCTTAAGTTAGTTGGTTGGAAATTTCCTAGTATTGAGATGAGCCTTGCCAACCATCATTTTTCATATAGTTGATTGGTAAGATTTTTTAACACCCTTTTCTAATCTAGGTGACAATTAACTTGTGGTATTCAATTGATCAATATTCTTCAAATTTTTTTCATTACTATGGTATCCAACAAGTGGTATGGGTGGTGACATACTTGATAGAAAACTAGGTTCCTCTTCTTATGACAACAATTGAAGGTCCTGACAAGACATCTTGTACCTTCTAAGTTTGTCTTCCATGCATGTGATAGAACATCACTTTCTGCCCCACCTCAAATAAGGTCAACTTGGGTCTTTAGTCACTTTCTTTGATACTCTCTGTTATAATGAGGCTGCAAGTGGATCAGAAGAGCATTTCTAGACTGGATGGAATGAGTAAAGTTTACCCTCAAACTGGTCAAGATGTATACAACCTACCTGCCACAGATGAGGATGGATGAGCCCTAATTATAGATTTGGGTGAACCAACCAATTTTCCACAATCAGAGTGATGTCATGCAAAACAATTTTTCCCAGTTGCTTCAAAGGTTTTATTTGATGAAGATGATGTTGCCCAAAATCAGTATAAAAGTTGACCAACTTTATACCTTCAGGAAGCTGAAACAACTTGCAATTCACCAATGATGATATGATAGCTTGACCAAATTACTCCAATGTGAACGATCGAGGCTCAAGAATGAATATTAAAAATCTTGATTTTTTTTGAGAATCATGCAAAAAATGATTTGTGGTGCTTCAAAGGAGCGCCATTGCTCAAACCTGAATTTGAAATGAGTATTACAATATTTGGTAATAAAGTAATATCTGAAGAAAATAAACAGCCCAAAACTCATAAGCAGTGACAGATGAAAGAACCCCAGGACATCCAGGTTCATGGTTGACCACCATAAGAAGGAGCTCAAAGATACAAGAATTATCTCGAATGGATGAAGCCAAGAAAGCAGCTTTAAAACGCCATCTAACTAGGGATCTTTAAAATCCCCTATATCAATACCCAAGTTTCCATTTTAAATTTTAAATTCTAATTTTAACTTTAACTTTGTATTTGGGGAAGGCCGACAGGGATGGACACTTCCAATAAGCTCCAACTACAAAAAATCAAAAAAATCGAGGGGAACCACAGAAAAGCTTTAGCTACCTCCTGTTGCCAGTGGGACTGCCAGTGGAAGGGAGAGGGGGAGTGACTGGGGAGGCCTGGGCCAAAACTGAACACTAATGAATAAAAAGAATTTGACAAGAGGAACCAGATGGGGGACCAGGATGACACCAACTGGCGTTGGTGGGATGGTAGGTGGCCAAAAAATCAAGCTTGAAAGTGATCTGTAAGGTGGGATTGGAAGCGATGCACAGCTTCACGTAGGGTTGGGATAGTGCCAGAGAGTGAATCAAGGATAATGGTGTGTATCGTCCATAGCACTATTGCAACAATTAAGGCGCGGAGTAATGGGTGGATAGGTGAGGTCATGGAAAAGGCAAAGATGTTTTTGGACAGGCTGAAAGCCTGCTCACTCTCCTGGCAAAAGAGGCGCATAACATCTCGCCAAATTTTCTGTGATGGCGGGCAATCTTCCAAGTGATTGACTAAAGATCCATATTGACTGCATACAATTCATGAAGTTTGAGAAGCATTGGACCGCTCAGCCGTGCGTTCAAAATTCTCAGGCATCTCCACACATGGGCGCAAATTTGGGGTTGTAAAAAAGGATGGAGTGTGTACCGCCAAGTGTCCTTATGGGTGTACAAAACTTATGGAATGTTGAGCTTTTCAAGGTAGTCCACACAGGCGATGAGGTGGAAATGTCAGGTTCCAGGTTGTTTAAGATGACTTGCCCACGGACTTCTTGTTTGAAACGGGAAGTAGGGTGAACCCTCTGGGCGGTGTGTCCACTGATGCTGATTCTCCACTCAGTGCTCTGCATGGAAAGGAGAATTTTTTTGAAGTGGGGCAACATCCCATGTGAGCCCGCGGCTGAGGGATTCAAGGCAAGACAGTTTAGCAGAAAATATGGTTGGGTAGGATTGTTGAGACCTAGGGCGTGGGAAAAGTTTGGACGGGCTGCGCATGGCCAGTGTTGGGCTGGGAGTGTGGGGGAGGAGACTGCAGTGATCCAGGCGCCAAGTATTTTGGCGGCATGGGCCTTGAAGTTGAGTAAGCACATACCACCACTATGTCGAGGGCCAAACATGACGTTCAGGCGCACTGGAGGTGGGCGTCCTAACCAAAGACACCCTTGCAGGAGGGCATATAAAGAGGTGAAGAAAGAGGGGGAAAAGGCGATGGCATGGGCCACAAACCAGACTTTGGACAGGAGCATAGAGTTGGCCAGCATAACCCGCCTCAGAGGATAGTCTGGTGGGCTCTAAGGGAAGCGATGCACTTTGTGACATTATATATAATATGGTGCTCCATTAATGATGAAGCGTCCCTTCCGCCTCCAGCTGCACTCCCAAATAGTGAACCAGACCAGCAGTGTGTCTTGTTACATAAGGGAGCTTAAGCGGGGTGGTATGGGGTGGGTGGGGCAAGCGAACCTGTGAGCTAGCTGCTGAAGCAGTTAGGTAATGGGTGCTAGTGACCAGTGGGCTTGGTACCAGCCAAGGAGAATGATCTCAGTTTTGGAGGCGTTAAGTGCAGCGTTACTGACCCTGGAGTAATCCTGATAGTAGCTTCAAGAGCGTGCATCATGGTTGTTAGACACCCCAACCACACAATTATCAGCAAATGCCAGCATACTAACTGGTGCTTGGCCTTGCACATGGACACCAGAAAGGCAGGCACTCACATTGCGTAAAAGTCAGTTGAGGCTGAAGTTGTACAATAACGGGGATAAAGGGCCCTTGGTGGAGGCTCCTTTAAGTGAACCACATCAGTGAAGAAGCCAGGGCCACGAAAGCCATTGTGGCGTATTCTGTAAGCAACATCACCTAATTAATGAACTGATGGGGTAAGTGAAACTTGTGGATGCAGGCTTTAAGGTAATCCCAGTTGATACTAACATAAGCCTTCTTCTGGTCTAAGAAAACAAGTGCTCCAGTAGCCATGGATTGGCAGACATTGGCTACATTGTTTATGCTGTCCAATATAGACTACTTGGGAATGAAACCAAATTTCTCAGAGGAGATTATATCAGAGGAAACTTCCCCTAGGCGGTTTTCCATAATTCTAGTAAATAATTTATTATTTGTATTAGTAAATGATATGGGGCGCCAGTTGGCCAAGTCCAGATTACCCCTTTTTTATACAGCATTATTGTTTATGCCTCCTGGCCCCCAGGAAGGAGGAGCTTTTCTAACAGACACTGGTTCATTTAGGCAAACAACAAAGAGGAGAAATAATTAAAATATCTCTTATAGAACTCATATGGAATCCCATCTAGACCTGGGAATTTACTGTGCAGTGCACCGAGAATGGCATACCAGAGTTTGTCCCTAGAAATAAGTTAATGACTCTGTGTAACGGGAAAAGATGTGGTTATGTGCGCAGTTAAAAAACTCTTCAACTTTGGCTGTTCAACTAGATTGGATCAATACAATTTGGAGTAATAATTTCAAACTTCAATTGCCACTTTGGCTGGAGTTTCTGTAATGGAGTGGTCCAGCCACATCATCCGTGAGCAGGCCAAGCTCTGTTGCAGTGCAAAGAATTTTTGGAAAAATTAGGCGTAGCATGTGTATCACCCGCTATTAATTTTTTCATTTTAACTGAACACAAATGCAATGTTTGTGTTGCTTTACCAGTCTGTTGAGATGAGCAGACACTTCTGCCCACTTTCAAACCCAAGCTGGGCTGTAGCATGAAGCAGGGACATTAGATTCCAGGTGGTCCACTTCTGCAAGTGTGAGCTTAATGACCACCAAGGCAGCCCAAGAGCGATGCAATGAGAGGTGGCATGACTGGTGGATGGTGTTTGCTTGAAGGTTGACCAGGTAGTAAGTGGCTCCACACAGAATGGTGTGGCAAACTCCAGTGCCAAAGTTTCAGTGTTCACCCATAAGGAAAACCTGGGCAACGTGATTTCAGCTGAATGAAGTTTGCACCACTTTGGCGCCTGCAAAACTGCTGGGTTTGACAAAGAGAGTGAAATTGAACCAACCTTTGATCAGAGAAATCAATTTTTGTCATCATAAAGTGTAAAACTTGAGACTGAAGGTTCAACGGGCAAGAATAAGTCAATGTGGGACATAGACCTCAGCTGACCATTGTGCACATGGGGTGGGACATGTTGGGAGAAGTGGTGCTTGTTTGGGGAGGGTACCAACAAGCCCCAAAGTGGCTTTTAGTTTGCATAGTTTGACATGCCCCTGCGGGGGTAGGGTTAGAAGGCCAGCGGTTGGGGGCCAGGTTTCCCAGCAGTTCATGTGCCAACCACAAATGGATCAGGTGGAAGTGGGAGTGAAGTTAAAGCTGAGAGGAATTCCCAGTGAGCCCACACACAGGTTGGGGTGTAAAAATTAACAATAACATGCACTTCATTGTCCCAAAAAAAGGACACTACAAGCACATGGCCATCAAGGTACAAATTTTTAGATAAACTCAAAACTACAGGTTGCACATATAAGCACTTCACAGACCGGAGACCAAAAGAAAAGGGAGGGGAGGAGCATGGTTGCCCATGTTTCCTTGGCACTGTGTGGACAGTGGGTTTCCTGAATGGCAGTATTTTCACATGTAAATTATATTTAAAACTCAGTTTCCTAGCTTGGGATGGCGAGGACTTGAGTCCAGCGATGTTCAACATCCCTATTGTGAAGGCTTCCACCATTGCACCTTAGGTGCTATGGGAAGGGACCTCTTGCCCATCCTTTTCCACTTTCTCACAAAAAGTTTTGGACCTCATACCTTGTGCTGGGTATGAGGTTTTTGGTGGATTCCTTAACGCTGAATTTATTTTAATTTTGGAGTTTTTTGAGACTTAGCTCAAATTTTTGTAATGGTGTGCTCCTGCAGTGCATCATCAGAGGTCAACAAAAATTTGGGAGAGAAGTAAGTGAAAGAATTGGTTTCAATAGGTGCTTGATAATTTTGCTCTGTTAGATATGACTAACCTATCTGGTCCACAGGTTGGTTGGCCCAATCTAATTGGTGAGCTGATTCTTAAGCTTCCTCAGCTGAAAATGACTCAATGTCATCCTGGGTCTGGGCAGGCGGTATCACAGATGAAGCTGTAACCACTGCCTTAGCCACTGCTCTCTGGGCCTGTTTGGCCTTCTTGCACTCCTTCAGGGACATAAGTTTAACCTGAATTTAACACCCCTGCGCGCCCCACAGAAAGGCATCGTTGGTGTCAATGGCAGATTCATAATTGGAGTCTGCGCTGCCCATTTCGTCAAGGAGGTTTTTGTTTTGGGTGATGCCCTCTCTAGAAGGGCATGTGTGCGCCTTGTGGCCAAAAGTGCGACAAAAGGTGCAGATAGGGGGCGTGCTATCCACCGTGACATGGAACAGGTGGGATTTCTGCCTGTCAATATTCACAACTGCGGTGGTGGGAATTTGGGTAAAGTCTTCTGCAATGACAGCAGTTGGGGTGATCACTGCAATCGCTTTGCCTGTGCACAGGTCCAGCATAAGCATAAAGCATTGCATTAAAGGAGTGAAGTTCCCTCATAGCTTTTAAGCCCAACCATGAGGTGGTGCTCCAGCACTGTGCACTTTATTGTTGTGGGGAGAAAGTCAAAGGTAACAAAAATTTGGTTTAAATTGGTCCACTAAGTGAAAATTTGTTTTGACCACCCATTGAACATCTGAGAGGTCTATCACCACACGCAATGTGCAGATTTGCCACTATTTTTTTAGTTTCAAATCCAAGATCCAACCAACCGCGGGTCATAGAGTGTGATGCAACATATACTGCGTCCAGGAAATGGTTGTGCACATATCCACAGAACTTTTCCCAAAGCGCTGTTTAATTCATATCCAGGAAAATTGAACCCCATGCTCCACTGATGACAGGGGCTGGGAATGCGGAGTTTCGATGAACTGTTGCATTTTGCTTGCCAGGCTAAAATCTCCAGGGAAATACTAACCGGCGGTTTTTTATTTTCATCTGGGACACCGGTGTTGCCAGGGCGTTTAAGAACTTTAGACGGTGTGGAGCCCAATCCTGTGCCCTTTACTTTGCTAGCACAACTGCTCCTCAACATTAAGTGCACACTAATATCCTCAAAGAGATTATTAAACTTACCTAATCTTGAATCAAATTTGCTGCAATTAATGCTTTCAATGAGAGAGAAAAGTTTTCCCAAGTTGCTACTTTATTTTATAATATTCATTCATTTTCTATTTTGATAATCGCTATAAGTATAAAACTTCACTTTTTATTTTGAATTAAGATCTTTTCACATAACTTCAGTTTTATATTTTTATACTTTCACTTCTAACAACAAGTGAATCAATAGCTAGTAGTCAGTCTGGGATTGGACAGTGAGAAGAATACAATAGGCAGTCTGAGATCTGATCTATTTGAACAAGGGCACTCTATATTGCAGATACCTTGGAGCCAAGCTGCTAAGTGAGAGGTTGGATTCGCTTTCATTAAGTCTTTAGAGACAACATATGACAAACATGTCAAGGAGCGTCACTAAGAGATTTGTCATGGACGCAAAAAGTATACCAAAGAGATTGATACTACTACGGGTACATCAGAGGAGAATCTTCTCCATGAGGATGATTGTGATCTAAGTGAAGGTTATTTGGTGCCTAACCTGCGTGAAGTAACCCCCTGAGCAGCAAGTCAATCACAAATGTTAAGCGAGCTGAGGTCAGAGATCTGATTGTGGTGCTCACTACTGAAATGGCATCATCAGGCCCTATTGAGGATCATGAGAGTTCTCATGAGAAGTTCAAAGATGAAGAGGATATAAAAGTAATCACAGAGGGGATTCCTATGAGCTTTTGGTGAGGGAGAAGGATACAATACCTTTAAAACTTTGTACCCTTGAATTAAAAGTTCATGATATATGCAACAATTCTGAGCGCTTCAAGGAGATTGCCAAAAGAGCATGAATTGCATCTATACCTATTGTGAGAGGAACACCTATTATAAAGCTGGAAACTACATTTAAAAACTAGAGGAATGACTCATAATCTTCAAAAAGGAGAATGGAGATACCATCAGCGCTTTTAGTGTATAATGAGAACACCTGTAACAGAACTACAAAATTATGTTTGTTATGGAAAATAACATAGATGATTTAAAGTCACAGATGCGAAGTATATCATAACCTACTTCTACTTGATCACTATCCCAAAGGGACCCCTATATTGGGTTAGCACGTGAATGTCCCACAACCAATCAGAACTGCCACATAACTGACCTTGATGCACGGCAACCCTGTTGAAGAAGAGCCTAACTTTAGGATGCACTTTAAGACCATTTACACATCTGGAAAAGGAACAATTACTGGTTTCTTCCAAATGTATGAGAACAACATGGATGGCGCCAGCAATCATCAAAAGGCTTACTGAATACAAGGATTTATGGGCTACAGGGCTCAAGAGATCCTTAGCCTGATCCTACAACCTGGACTACATGGAATAAAAAAGAGTATGCTACTTTTGAGTTGGGTAGTTAACAATACGTCCAAAATATAGAACAAGAGTATCTCCTAATGGAAATAGGCATTATTGAGTCAATTGTTAATTACGTCTCTCACTATCATCTCAGGCACAACAATTGTGTACTAAAGGAACCATGGATTTAATTACTGAAAAACTGTTTGGATGAGTTCATTGGGATGCATCCCGACTTAATGATGCTTATGACTTTAGCAGTTAAGAGATCGACGTCCCTCAAGGTGCTTAAGAAAGCTTTTTTCAACGTACAAGGGACGTTAAAACTGTTTAAAAGGCCACGGGAACACCCCATTGACAGGTTAGTATGGCCATTTATGTTGCTTATGCTAAGGTAGACAAACAAAAGGATAAGAGTTCCAAACCATCTGAGTGCTTGTCTCATCAAGAGTTAACCTGCAATAAGTGCCATCAACCTGGGAATTTTTCAATTTTGATCATCAAACGCTTCAAAAAGAAGGAAACAAATTCTAAAGAGATGACCCAAACGATGCAAACTGGGTGAATCTATACACTGAGGGTGAAGACAATTATGAGACTGACAAATTTGGCTAGTGCAGGATACCACGTGTTAGGGGCACCTAGTTTCAGGAATTCAGCTAATTTGAAAAAGACAGCCCAACTTGAGAGGGTTTGGCAGGGCCAAGTTGATGTAAAAAATACCAGAGACTCAGAAGCTCTGATGACTTTTGAGGGGGTTCTTTGAGTTTGGTTGAGAGGAAATATCTCTAAACAACATACCAAAGACCCCTAATATAAACCAGAAAGCTGCAGTAGGGACAACCGCAGTTTTACTTGGGTAACCCTAAGGGTGGGAGAGGCATGGAGGGCAGCAACCTTGAAGGATCACGGCTGTTCAATAATATATTTAATTTGTCATATCATTTTATTTAATATTATAAAACAGATTGTGACCAAAACGGCACATATTGTGTCCAAAATGGGCAGATCATTTCAAACAAGGCGTTTAATGGCCTCCGTGGCATATATTATGGCTAAGACATTATTAATGTAGAGATAGCCATCCACTATCTCATGGAGGATGGGGTGTGATGATGGATCTGGGAATTAGGATGTCCACTTGGCGATTTCTAAAGTTATCTTGTGCATGGTAGAATGCATTGCTAGATGGTTTAGTGATAAATTAGTGAAGTGACATAGATCCATATTCCATGACAAAGGGTTCAACACAAAATGCTGTTTTATAAAAAAATTTAAGTAAGGAAAGCTAAGTAAATTGAACCGGCAACCTAACCTAATGAGGATAGTTGCCTATATAGTGGGATAAGAAAAGGGAGCACAGAGCGTTAGGGGTGATGAAGCCTCAACTGGATATTTTAATTAACAGAGTGGGCTTTGCGCAATGGTTTAGGGAAGGGAAAAGGCGTCAATGGTCTCAGATGGTGTCGTGAATATTAAAATAACATGTCCATTGGATAATGGATAAATCTAATGGAATACTTTCAAGCTTGAACAGATTTCGCCAGATGGTTAAGTTGAAAACGTCAATTCTGTCAGGATCCATTCTCTTGAGGTTATTAATTGTATGAATTTTGGGCAAAAATTGCATAATCTACAGGTTCAATCCACAATCTGACTAATTTAAATAAACCTGATCTGGCTTATTAGGCAAAATAGAGCTTATATGGGAATTTAGTAAAGTGGGGTGGTTCTTTGAATGTCATCAGTGACCAGTCCACACTTGGGGCGAGCCTGAGGGTCTTGCTTGAGGACCCTAAACTGAATCACTCTCTGCAAACCCCTTCAATCATTTTTAGCAGACCAGAAGAGGAAATGTGGTGCAGAAAATAAGGTTCTTTAGGAGCCTGGGCAGTAACCCACTGGTCATCTAACAGATGAGATTGGTCACTAATCCTAGAGAGGGGCTCTACTGGGGCCTTGGGCATCTTCATACTCCTGTGAGGGAATTGCTCATTATCCTGATGTGGGACTGTCATCTGGACTTACACCTAGCACTGTAGCTGTGCCTTCTAGATTAAGAATCCGCAGCACTGACGGATCTAAGTTGAGCGATACCTACCTGGGGAAAGCAAATCAGCCTACCCAGGTCATTAATTCAATTTTGGAAGGAGAGCAGCTAGTTATAACTACCTTCAAGAACTTGGCACTGTATGGCGAGGATACTGTCAAAGCTATCACAAGTACTGCTTCTCTTAGACAGTTTGAAGAATCTTCTACTGATATATTGACCATTGGAAACCTTTTTAGCAAGAGCATAACGAAATTGAACTGATTAACCAGAAGGTGCGCATATTGCATTACTGGACACTGGGGCTCCAGTCAACATCATATCATTTAAGCTCATGAAGAAGCTGAAGTTCATGAAATATTAACTATAACATATATTACTGAACCGCAGGACCAGACATTACCCACGCTCTAGGAGCCTATTAAGCGTTACCCTTACGCTTTAGTCACATGGTCTTTATGGCACTGGCAGTGGTTTTAGACAATGACCATTATGATTTCTTGATTAAGAAACAGTTTTTTGGAATTTAGAGCAAATATTGATTTCACATCCAGCACTGTGAGCATCTTGAGTTACGAACTTCTGCTGGTATCTAAGGAAGAAGATGTTAAACTGCGGAAACAGTGGATTATTCTTGGTTGAAATAGAACAATCTATTTACCCCATCCCATATACTTTGACTGAGAAGGGTGTGAAGTAGTTACCGCCTAAAGTTAGCGCAAAAGAAGGTCTTCCACTGAGTGCTAGAGAGAGTATTGATATTTAACCAGGGGATCAGTGCCAGATGACCCTATCAATTGGTGTGAAGATTCCATTAGGTAATATCTAAAAAGTATTATGCCATGATGGAATTTGAAGACAAGAACCCAAGTACTACCAGGGTTCTATAACAAACTACTATGGAGAGTTGAGCATCATTTTGGATAATATCGCTACTGAACCTATTAGAGTCAAAAAAGGGCAAGTTTTTGCACTGGCCTTTTTGACTAGTTGCCAGGAAATTGACTCTGTCCATGCCATAGGAAACTGACAAGCTCAGGTTTGGGGATGTAACCCCTACGCAACAGAATGGGATTGAGGGGCCGTTGGATGTGTTCAGCGACATCTTCAGTACTGGATCCAACGATTATGGACTATGCAAGGGCAAGGTCCACAAAGTGGATACTGGTTCAGCTATACCAATTAAATTCAAACCCTACTGCAACTAAAATCAGAGGATGCAGTTATCATGCAGGAGCTGAACCAACTAGCCGAAACAGGGATAAACAAATCATCAAAGAGTCCCTGAGCATCTCCTTTGTTGATTGTACACAAAAAGAATGGAACCAATGAAACAGTCATGGACTACAGCCACATGATATAACTAAGAAGGACTCATACCCACTCTCACGCATTGACAATGCTCTGAAGCGCCATGCGGCTCAAAGTACTTTTTGGTGATGGATCTGGCCAGCGGCTACTGGCAGATGAAGCTTTAACAAGAAGATCAGGAAAAAAAGTGCTTTGATCAGTAGCCAAGAGTTGTTTGAGCCCATAAGGATGCTGCAGGAGTTATGTAACACCCCTGCTACCTTCCATTGCACGATGGATCACATTTTGGTAATTTCATGTTGATAAGCGTGCTGATATAACTTGACAGAATCACCTTATTCAGACAAACATTTCAAGGGCATCTAAAACACCTTCAAAAGGTCTTTATGTAGCTTCAAGTGTCAGGGAGATGGCATATAAAGTTTATACTGTCCTGAAAGTCAGGACGCAAAAGCACCCAAGAGGCAAGCCAGAATTCCAGAGGCATTGTTGCTTGGATGAAGTTGGCTTGTGAGGGAGATGTGTGACAATTGAGCATCAGTGGACTGCAAATGTAAAAAGAAAACTGGCAATAAACCAGGATGTTGCAACTCCAGACCCAGTGGGCCTTACTGCAAGGAGTTGAATGATTGAATTTGCTGTTTCAGGATACTTCATAAAAGGGTTTAGAACAAAAACAGAGGTGAGGAGGCGGATCCTCACTTGGAGCGGAGACAAATGAGCCCACAGGATTTTGATATCCTACTGCATATGACCTCGACAATAGGGTTGAATTCTAAGAAGTTTCTTACACAATATGCCCAGTTGACTACGGTTGGAGCTATGGTTACTATCATGACTGGTATTTCCCAGCCAATTTAAGGCCTGAAGGGTTACATTTCTTTGTGCCATAGGAAGTTTGACAAATTGATTTGAAGAAATCAAAAATTGGAAATTCTGGGAGAATTTTTTTAAATGGTAAATAAAGAAAATCAACCATCAATTTCCTCAGTGTGTTACAACTGCTTAAATAGATGATCAATTTGTGGAATAACTTAGTAAATCATGGGATCGGGGACCTCAAGATTTAACTAATCTGGAAAACTTTTAAGGGTGGTAGAAAATGAATTCAATATGAACTGACTTCAAAGGAGTCATAAGTGGGCCAAGTTGCTGTCAGTTTGACCTCAGACGCCTGACTTGCAGTTTCACTGTGTTTCTGATTGTTAGATGACGGCATCTTGAATGACAGGCAATGAATTCTCCAAATGCCACCCCATATAGTGGCGGTTCCAAATGGTCAGAAACAGGTTCAAGTACCCAACCCACCCACACCCAGTCACTTTGGAATCCATTTGGCCAAACGAGAGGCATTGAATGACAATTCTGATTTTTGAGAGGAGGTTTTCAGGCTATTGGCAAGATTTGACAGTGGAAGTACATGCTTGTCAGGCTTTGTCCCCATTTTCTCAAGTGAAAATTTAAATTGCAACAACACTGCCCAATGGCCCAATGCCATTGGCGAATTTGACTGCTGATTCATCATTGGACACATTCTTATTAAGAGTACACTCCCGTTGGACTTTGTCCCCATAGGTTTTGAAGCAGGTTCCAAACTGATGACAACATTTTCTAATGGCCCAATGCCATTGGCGAGTTTTTCCAAGATTTAACACTCGAATCTTCATTCACTGAATGTTCAAGCCCATCAGGCTTCGTTACTGAGGGTTTACAGCTTTTAATTGTTTTGTGCAAATTACCTCAATTTGTTGTACTGATTTGGCAGAAGGAATTTCAGGGGCAGGTAGTGGAATCTTCAGAGGGAGGACTTTTACCCAACTCTTGTCTACCACATGGGCGAGATCACCCTGTGAGACAAGAGGGACAGCTTCCCCCTTTGGACTCTTTTTAGTGGGGAATGTGAACACCACCCAGTCTAAGCAGAGGGGACGCTCCCCTGGACATACATTACCTTTCCCTTTTGCCAAAGGGTGCGCCACCACCAGGGAACTGGGAGAGGGCCACGTTTTTGTGGGCTTTTGCAGTTTGCTCGCCATCAAGGTAAAAATTTTTGGTGGAGGATGATCTTCTAGGTGGGTGGCGTGAAAAGCCTCGACTAGCTCCAAGCAGTTTGCGCAATCATGAGCTCTGACCCAACTATTCTTTTAGGCCGCATAGCCTTTCCTAGCAATGAAATATTGGACAAAGTGCTGATATCTGTGGGATACCAAAATGCCCTCCACTTCAGCCTCCTCTGATCCCTCAATCACTATCGGCTCTGGGTCTGAGGGATTGCCCCCTTGAATGGGGACAGCTGAGATACGAGGAAGACTGGATGTCACTTCCAGTGAGGCAAAACCTCAACTGAAAAGCGCCATTACCCAGATATTCCTCCACCAAGTGGGACCCAAAAGCTTACTTGCAAACTTCTGAGAGGGCACTGTATCCTCAGATGACATGTGCTAAGCACGACATATGAACTTACCACTATTTCATGTGCCAGGAGCTGCTTCCAATCTGCAAAATGTTTGTAGTCACTTATAGCCTTAATTAGATGCTCCCAAACCAAGGACTTGGTGGCCTGAATATGCTTGGCATGATCTGCGCCGACTTGTACCTCTGGGCAAAGTAACAGACCGAGTGAAAATGAGGGGTTGTACCCTAAGGTTGCTTCATATGGGGAAAACACCATGGAGGCATGCATTCCATTGTTATATGCAAACTAAGCGAGGGTAGGTCATCAGCCCAGGGATTCTTTGTGGTTTCAGCATAGCACCTCAGATACTGTTCCAGGATCTGACTAACATGTTTAGTTTGTCCATTGGACTGGGGATGATACTCCGTGGTATAATAGGGAGTAATTTCCAAGATTGAAGAAGGCTCTTTTTAGAATTGCGCTGTAAACTGGAGCCCACGGTTGCTGACAATCTCTTGTGGAAGACTGAACATAGAGAACACATGGCGCACAAAGTGACGTTCAGTTTCCTCAGAAGTAATAGTGAAAGAGCATGGAATGAATAGGGAGAACTTTGTGAAGCAATTGACCACCACCATCAACGCTGTAAACCCACTGGAACTGGGGAGCTTAACAATAAAATCCACAGACACTAATATCCATGGACCCTCCGCCTGTTGTAAGAGGTGAAGGAGACCATTTAATCCTGAATGGTCTGACTTGGCCCATGCATAAGTTATACAGTCTGCGATCCAGGTTAGAACCTCCTTCTACAAACCCGCTCAATTATAAGTATGCTTAATTAAGTCAAGAAACTTCTTATTTCCAAGAAGCCTGACTGTGGGGGATCATGCTGAGCCTGAATCACTTCAGCTTTAAGTAGGGAGGAACACAAACCCAGTACCCGAAATTTAATGAGGCCCTCAGCCAAGGAATATAAGAAATGTTTTGAATCTGGGAGTAATAATTGCTCTAGGAGGTCCATACTTTCCGTGCAGGCTGTTTGGGCTGTAAAACTCTAGAAACTAGGGGCGCCTCAGGAGCTAAGTTTAGTCCCAAAACCACAGGAGACTAATGGATAACATTTGGGTGGGGGAATATATGTGACCAGATCCGCCTCATCTGTTTCAGCAGGGAAATGTGCGGGGTTACAGCTTAGGAATCATTAAAAAAAGTCAACACTGTTTTTTACAAGCTCATACTTGAAGTTGAAACTACACAAATTCTGATAGTTTGAGACTACCGGAGGGCAAACTTCTGTGGCTTGCAAAAGTAGAGAAGATATTGGTGATCCATGCGCACTGTAAACTCATGCTGAGCGCTCTGTAATAGATGCCGCGAATGGGTCAAGGCCCATGCTATGGCTGCCAGCCCATATTGTAAATGGCCCAGGACTTTTTGTTGATTGAGGACTTGCGGGTAAAATAGGCGACTGGATGTTCCAACCATCGTGCTCCTGAAGCAAGACAGCCCCCACCTCAACGGATGAGGCATCACATGCTTCAACGTAGGGTTTGAAGGGGTCTGCATGTTTTAAGATGGGGGTGAAAATACTTTCTAAATTGACTCAAAAGCATTCTGGCACTCAGGCGTCCAAAGAAAGGGGACATTATTGCCTGTGAGCGGATGAAGTGAGGCGGCTAATTGGGATAGGGAAAGGGATAATTTCTTTAAGGAGAGGATAATGTGTTTAAAAAGCTTCTCAATTGCTTTTGGGTCATTAGAGTTGGCCATTTGCGGAGGGCGTCCAACTTGTTGGGGGATTTAGAATACCCATCTTTTAAAAAGAGATGCCCAAGAAGGTAAATTCACCCATAAAGCTCGCATTTTGAGGGCTTAACAAACAGGCCCTCCTTATGTAAGGCAGCCACTACTGCCTCCAAGTCCTTTACGTGTTTTTTGGAGTAGAGGAGTGTACCAATATATTATAGATGTATGCAACTGCACAGGAGAATTGGAGGTCGCCCAGCACACTATCAATCATTCTATGGAACGTGGCTGGCGCATTCTTTAGTCCAAAAAGCATCACTCAAAATTGGAAGTTGCCCCATTTCTTACAGATTTTGATAAGCCCTTTTTGACTTACCTTCAACAAAATCTGATTGAAGGCATTAAAAAAGCGTTTTTTGAGAACACATGAAATTTAGCAATCGCTTGCCCAATTGTTTCAAAGGCAGAGGGTAGGGATTGTGTAATGTGATCTTATTAAGATGACCATAATCTACACAGGGACAAAGGGAACCATCAGACTTCTTTGAAAAGACAATGGGGTGGCAACTGGGGAAATTTCTTTGAAGTGCTAACCCTTCTTAAGCATGTCAATGAACCATATATTAAGGGCATTATCCTCCTCCGCTGTATGAGGGTTATTTTTAGGGTTCAATGTTCACCACCAGCACCATAGTCTAAACCCCAAGTCAAATTCTGTATGTGGGGGAAGATGGTCCGCCTTCTCATAGTTGAAAAAACCTTGATAACCCATCAATGCTTTTGGAAAATACGATAGGCCCTCAGGGGTAACAAGGGAAGTAATCAAACTGCAACCTTGAGCCTTATTAAGAGTATTTACTAAAGGAAACTCGCCCTCCATCTGACTATTGGAGGACGATAGCATATTAGACTCAAGGTGAATACATACATGCTGTTGAAGCCACCAGCCCACAAAAAATAACTGGAAAAATGTAGTTAGGCATTTCTAAAAAAATAATTGCAAAGACTAAACTGAAGAACCAAGAAAGGTACTGGGCGCCGTAAGTGTATGATGTCTGTGAGGTTGACAAAGCGACCATCACCATAAGACCCAAGTATAGTCAAGATCAAGCCAGTGGGCCAACTATAGGCTCATTAAGTTACCCGCTGCTCCAGTGTCCACTAAGCCTCAAAAGACACCTGGTGTGCTCCGATACTAATTTTAATTGATAATACAAAGTAGGCAAAATTCTGTTTATTAGAAGATATAGTCATTTCTGCTGACACTGAAGAAATAGCAAGAAAACTAAGGGGAAGAACAGGCTCTTTTATGGGATAAAAAATTGAGATAGTAAGGAGTTGAGACCCATCATTCTCATGCTAGACTTCTGTTGACTCACCAACAGGTAAACTAGGATGATTCAACTTGGGCGCAGAGGCAGCATATGATTCTGGAACCAATACTGATACTGGTTTAACAACAAGTTCAGGATTTGAGACCCCGCTGGACAACCTGAACATAAAGTTTCCAACTTGAGGGTGGGAATGATGGCGGATAGAGGCAATAATGGAGGTCACTTCCTGACAAATTTGATCCACATTTACCATAGAGGTGGACCAGAGTTCAGGACAACAGAAGTAGAATCTAACGCAGATCTGAAAATTTTTGGAGAATATCACTAGAAATCTCAAGCATTGGGGCTTACTCACGGAAGGCTGCAATTAAAGAAGCCCTGCTAGGGACTTTGGTGATCGGAGAGAGTAATTTGAACAAATGTCCTAAATTTGGAACAGGTAATTTAAAAGCTGCTGATACCACTGTGACAAGTGAGGTAGTATCGCCTGCTCAAATAACATAACTCAGAAGTCCTCACACTCACCGATAGAGTTCGCCTTCAACTGCATCCAAAAGGGCAGCACCTTTCTGGGAATTGGAGAATGAAGAAGCATTATTCAGGGGCAACCGTGGATTGCATTTGCACCTTGCAATAGCGTTGAGGACCTGATTTACAACATTCAGGAAGGAACACAGGGATTACCTACATGAGGGGGATTGAGGGGAGAGTAGCAGCCAATGGGGACATGCTACCATGGAGTAATTACTCCAGAGAAATTTGAACGCTGCTCACAAATTATCAACTGACCAAACAAACAGCAGGAGACAAACTACTGTATGCTCGTTCATTTGGTAAAGGGTAACTACTTCAGCACCCATCTCTACAATGAGGGTAGAAATGGCTGGAAACAATGGACGGTCGATTATTTCAGGAAGACAGCATATAAAGTTTAGACTTTCCTGCCAGTCGGGATGCAAAAGCACCCAAAAGGTAAGACAGATTGCCAGAGGCATTGCCGCTTGGATGACATTGGCTTGTGCGGGGATATATGTGACAATTGAGCATCAGTGAACTGCAAATATAAAAAGAAAACTGGCAATAAACCAGGATGTTGCAACTCCAGACCCAGTGGGCCCTACTGTAAGGAGTTAAATGATTGAATTTGCTGTTTTAGGATACTCCATAAAAGGGTTTAGAACAAAAACAGAGGTGAGGAGGCGGATCCTCACTTGGAGCGGAGACAAATGAGCCCACAGGATTTTGATATCCTACTGCATATGGCCTCGACAATAGGGTTGAATTCCAGTTAGTTTCTTACACAATATGCCCAGTTGACTACGGTTGGAGCTATGGTTACTATCATGACAGGTATTTCCCAGCCAATTTAGGGCTTGAAGGGTTACATTTTTTGTGCCATAGGAAGTTTGACAAATTGATTTGAAGAAATCGAAAATTGGAAATTCTGGGAGAATTTTTTTTAAATGGTAAATAAAGAAAATCAACCATCAATTTCCTCAGTGTGTTACAACTGCTTAAATAGATGATCAATTTGTGGAATAACTTAGTAAATCATGGGATCGGGGACCTCAAGCTTTAACTAATCTGGAAAACTTTTAAGGGTGGTAGAAAATGAATTCAATATGAACTGACTTCAAAGGAGTCATAAGTGGGTCAAGTTGCTGTCAGTTTGACCTCAGACGCCTGACTTGCAGTTTCACTGTGTTTCTGATTGTTAGATGACGGCATCTTGAATGACAAGCAATGGGATTCTCCCAATGCCACCCCATATAGTGGCGGTCCCAAATGGTCAGAAACAGGTTCAAGTACCCAATCCACCCACACCCAGTCACTTTGGAATCCATTTGGCCAAACGAGAGGCATTGAATGTCAATTCTGATTTTTGAGAAGAGGGTTTCAGGCTATTGGCAAGATTTGACAGTGGAAGTACATGCTTGTCAGGCTTTGTCCCCATTTTCTCAAGTGAAAATTTAAATTGCAACAACACTGCCCAATGGCCCAATGCCATTGGCGAATTTGACTGTGGATTCATCACTGGAAACATTCTTATTAAGAGTACACTCCCGTTGAGCTTTGTCCCCATAGGTTTGAAGCAGGTTCCAAACTGATGACAACATTTTCTAATGGCCCAATGCCATTGGCGAGTTTTGCCAAGATTTGACACTTGAATCCTCATTAACTGAATGTTCAAGCCCATCAGGCTTCGCTACTGAGGGTTTACAGCTTTCAATTATTTTGTGAAAATTTCATCGATTTGTTGTACTGATTTGGCGGAAAGAATTGCGGGGACAAATAATAGAACTTTCAGAGGTAGGGCTATTACCCAACGCTTGTTTACAACATGTTTGTTATCATTCTTGGAGACTAGAGAAACAGCTGAACTTTTTGGATCCATTTTTGTGGGGAATGGGAACAACATCCGGTCTAAGTAGAGGGGATGCTCCCCAGACTTACAGAGAGCATCCAGTATTAAGACGAAATGGAGCAAGTGCACCTTTCTCAAGAGAAAGTTAGAGTTCATTGGGCATAAGATCTGCTTTAGCAGAATCAAGCCTCAATATGGGAAGAGTAACGCCATTGTGGCTATGGAGCCACCAAAAAGCTTCTGAGGATATCCAAGCGCTTACTCAGAATGGTGGTATATACTGTCAAATCATCCCACATTTTGTGGATTTGTTGGTGTCCCTCGTATACCTGCTCATAAAGGAAACAAAGTTTGAGTCAGGCCTAGAACATGAGCAGGCCTTCGCGTAGTTGAAGGCAATATTGTAGAGGGCCAATTTTACCTATCCTAAATTCAACAAAACATTATACCTCTATACTGAGGCCAGTGACATAGGACTTGGCGCGATCTTGGCACAATTGGATGAAGATGGGGTTGATCGCCCAATATAATAATTATAAAAGTGTTTAAAAAAGCAAAGAACTACATGGTCACTGAGCGCAAGTGCTTGGTGATGATCTAAGCAGCTAAACATTTCATACCTTACTTGTACAAGATACGTTTTAAGGTAGTAATGGATCATGCATTGCTCCGATGTTTGTGGAACATGAAGTATCCTGATAGACGCATTGCCCGAAGGGCTGTACACCTCCAAAACTATGATTTTGAGATCATAAATTGAGCAGGTGACAAACACCTATACTCTGTCATCTTATTGTGGTTACTAGTGTTCTAGTTGCAGGCGGCAGAGAGCAATCAACTTTATAACTTAATTGGGTTACCAGAAGTGGCCTGGAAGGACAAAGCAGATGAAGTTAAAAGCGTCCTAGGGAGATGTTATAAAGCACCTGGTGCGTCAATGGGAATATATAAAAGAAGATTGAAACAAGTGGTAACCCTATATTCAGCCTAGTGACTGCATGAAGTTGGTGATGGAGGCCCATAAGCACGTGGGCCACGGAAGATTTCAGAAAAGACTGGAATACCTGAAAGAGAGATTCTACTGGGAGTGCATGAGATATGAAGTGCATCAAGCTTTGGAGTTGTTCATACCTTGTGTGAGTTTCCACCTGCTGGAAAAGCAATTTAAGCTTATTTGATCCCTCCTATAGCATCCTTCAGCAATGTATCAATTGTCGTGGGACCTCTACCATTAGCCTCCAGTAGATCCAGGCTTATATTAGTCACAATTGCCACTTCACCAAGGTCAAGGCCTCCATGGTTAAGCTGCATACCATGAACACCAACCACTCGCTTCCTTTACAATCACGTCATCACAAGGCACAGTTGCCCAAGTTTACTTTCAGGATTTGAGAAGAATTTCATCTCCAACGTGGTGAGAAAGTTAATGGACCTAGTGGGAGTGAAGCAGTAGTTCACTGCCCTCTACACTCCATCCTCAAATGGAAGAGTTGAGCGAGTCAATGTAAATTTGGGAGGGATTTTGAAGAAAATGGACTTCAATTAAAAATCAAAAATGTGATATATTACCTCAGAATTGTTGACTTACTGGATGAGCCACCAACAAGTGATTGGGATGCCCCCTTTCAAAGCCCTGTATGGGCGTGAGGCAGCTCTGCTAACCTTCCTGGCACCAATCATCAGAGAACTAGAAGAACTTTCCTCCTGAAAGCTATCAGCAGGAGTTAGCTGATTGGCATATCAGAATCCAATTAGAAGCTTCTAATAACATTGAACTGAATATCCCTTAAATTCAAATGGGAGAGTCAAAGACAAACTAGGTACTGGAGTTCAGCTAGGGGACAAGGTTTTGTTTTATCATCTATGAGGGATAAAGCCGGAGAATTTACATGCCATTTGGACTTTGCCTGCTATTGTTTTAAAGAAGAGAGGAACCAAATACTCCATCCAGGACGATGACACTAACTTGTGTTTAATAGAGTAAATGCCCGGCAACTGATATCATTCTCTCAGTCTCATATTGGGAGGAGACATGGCATTGGATGAGGCTGTGAGAAGATCAGTGGACCATTCTGGACTGGTGTATTGCGTAAAGTTCACCCCAAGACTGGTGAAGATTCCGGCAACCTACCCTCTGCAAATGGGGATGGATGAGACCATTTTATAGATTCAGGTGAACTAAGAAATTTTACCCTCCATTAAAGTGACATCATGAAAAATATTTTTCCCAGAAGCTTCATTGTATATATTTAATAAAGATGATGTCATCCAAGATCAGTATGAAAATCGACCACCTTTATATCTTCAGGGGGCTGAAATAATTTGCAATTCACCAATGACGAGGTGATGACTTGACCAAATTACCCCAATGGGAATGATCAAGGATCAAGAGTGAATATTACCAAATCTGGAAATCATTCAGTTTGAGAGTCACTCAAAAACATAGTGATAGTGCATTGAGGGAGCGTTATTTCTCAAAACTGAGGTTGACAAGCGTATTACTAGATTTGGTAATAAAGTAATATCGAAAGAAGATACAACTGCTCAAAACTAGAAGCTAGGACAGATGAAAGGGCCCCTGGACATCCAGGTTCAGGGTAACCACAGAGAGAAAGAGCTCAATGATACAAGAATTAGCTTTAATGGATGAAGCCACAAAATCAGCAATTATACGCCGTCTAACTAGGGGAGCCTGAAAAACCCCCATATTGATACTTAATTCCTACTTTATTTTAAATAAATGTTCGTATTATACCTTGATTTTTGATAGAAGTATAAAAACTTCGTCTTTTACTATAATAACCTTTCCACAGAATCTCAGATTTATCCTTTTATTTTCACTTATAGTTGGTTAAGTTAACTAATTTTTTAGTAGTCAATCTATGTTTAGCAAGTGAGTATAATACAGTAACCAGTCTTAAATCTGCTCTGTATGAACAAGGAACTCTATATCACTGATACCTTGGAGACAAGTTTGCCAAGGGAGAGGTTGGTTTGGCTCTCATTGTGTCCTGAGGGCCAACACATAATGAACATGTCAAAGAGTGTCACTAAGAGATTAATGAAGGGCACAAACAGTATACTAAAGAGATTGATGCTACAACGGGTAGCATCAGAGGAGAACTTGTTCTATGAGGATGATTGTGATCTAAGCAAAGGTTATCTGGTGCCTAATCTGTGTGGAGTAGATTCCCTGAGCAACAAGTCGGCCTCACATGTTAAGCAAGCCAAATTTGGTGAGCTAAATCTCTCCTTCAGTGACTTCATAATATTGCTGCTTACACTAGCTAAATTTTGACTTACTTCTCCTATAACTTTCTCTAGTATCTTCCATGAGGTATATTTGTACTACTAGCATTTATCACTGTATCTGACAAGCTCTGTAACGCGGATTCTCTTTCTTGAAGTGCCTTGGTTAAGACATGCCAATAATCTTATTATAGCTGTCAGAAAATCGCTTTTTTGAACAGCGGGCTCTGCTAGTGTTCCAGGCCAACTACTATGGAGACTGGCTGACCCTTGCTGTTTCACCTCATAGGCATACCAACCACATACAAGTCCACGTATAACCCACCAACACAGCATAACAATGACTTCGCCTTAGCCCCATGGTCCCTCTTGGGTGTGCCCTGACAAGTCCATCCCCCATCCTGGGCTATGTCACTCCCATGCTGCACCACCATCCTGACCGATCGCCAACCCATCTTGGGTGTGCCCCGGCTAGTTCATCCCCCATCCTAGGCGGCTATGGCACTTCAATGCTGCACCAACCTCAAGGCTTACGGCCAGCAGCACATCATCATTGAGGGCCAGTTGCCCAGGTTCCCATTGGTACCTTGTAGGGCTGAGGTATGGGGGCTGGCTTGTTGTCCACTCCAGGCACGTCACCCCACGCCTACTTTGGGAATCTCTAGTCCCTTATTTTCCTAAACTAGCAGACTAACTACTAATAACTAAATTAAGATGGGCAAAAGAGAGATGTTTATTTAAAGGGAAGGAAGACGAATCTGACTCTAGGCTACTACATCCATGAAAACCCCCTGTTCATCCAAGCCAGAACCTCAACCAATTGTAGTCATTCATGGTAATGATCCCCTCCCATTCCGCTCATCCCAATCACTAAATATTTGGTTGACTCAAAACTCAGCACAAGTCACCATTCAGCTTTATATTAATTCCTATTATAAATAAATGATTTGAGCCTCCTTGGCGTAAGTCACTAGTACTCCAAATTAGGCAGCAAATTCATAATCAGATCATTGAACAAATATTTTGGCTTTCCACTGGAAAATTTCACAATTGTCTTTACATGACAGTTGACATTGAGATTTGATTCCGCCAATCTTGGATTTGAGGCAGCAAAATCATCATTAGATGGCTGTTACAAATATGTCAGCTTTCCACCCAAAATTCCCACAATTTCCCACAATTTTGCAGTCAGCACCAAACTAGGAATCCGCAAAGCCTAAAACGATTAATAATTATATAACTTTAATAAATATCAAACTAGGCGATTAGCCATCAATCACTCCTGACTAACTGATACCCCTAATTCTGATATAATTGGGAAAAATTCATAAGTTTAATTTTCCAACAATATCTTAACCAGTAATCAAACAAGGCAGATGGCTTTAAGGTGTTCCATTTAGATTTGTGGTTGACCACAATCTTCTTTAAGATAGACGCAAGAGTTACATTAACTCTTTCCACGCCTCTGTTGGATTAAAAAAAGGCATGGTAATTTCTTTTTGATTCCTACTAAGTCCATCAGGTGTCTCAAAACATCTAAAATAAAGTTTCATCAATTATCAGAAAGGAGTATTTGAGGGCATCTGTGACATGTAATGACCTGGTGGTAAAGGAATTTCATGGTAACTCTCACAGTAAATACCTTGACTGATATTGTTCTTGTCACATGGTGAAGTGACATATTGATAAAATAACAAATATATTCCCACTTGATGACTTTGGAAATGTTCCACCATCAATGGAAACGGTGTAAAAAGCCTTGGAGGGGTAGAAGAATTTGAACTTCATCTGAAGAGGACTGTATTAGTAAAATAAATGCAGAGCTCCGGATCATGACTGATATTGTCCAACATAACCTCCCAGTAATATCTCTCCTTGAGCTTCTGGCACATCTTCTGCAGCCATTCATGGCCTACTAGGCAGTGCCGTTCTAAAACTATTAACATCCATTTGATTATCTTCATGTAAGGTAGCCATTTATCTTGTACTTGTTTCTCCAGCTGTCCATCAAGGAATCTCATCACAATGTAACAGGTCTTCAGTAACTTATTAACTGCATCATCCTCTTCCATCCATTTCTCTTCTGGTTTTCTATATTCTCATAGACCCTATTGCTTTCATGGGCTTGCAAATGGAAGATGGCAACCACAACAAGCCATACGCATTCATGTGCTTCTCTCCTGCCTGGTGAAGGATCTTAAAATCATAACCTTGCAGCTGAACAGCCCATCTCGCTAGTCTTCCTATGGATCCTTCATATTTGTTTACCATTCCAGAGAGGCATAATCCATAATAATCTTGAAATGTAAGCCATAAACATAGGGTCAGAAGTGGCACATTGATCAGATCACTTCTAGGCACTCATGATTTGTAACTGTGTAGTTGAGCACTGCTCTAGTGATCGTCTTTTAGTAGAGCTTGATTGGGTGATATACTCCTTCTTCATCCAACTGTTATAGACTATTTCCTATACCCACATCTCTGACATCTGTATAAATGCAGAAGTCCTTTGAAAGATGTGGGTTATCAAGATCACAGCTTTCATTAGATATGCTTCATATGGTTAAAGGCATTTTCTTGCTCTTGTCCTTAAATGAATAGTACTACATTATTGAGTAGTTACATGAGGAACTTGGTGATGTCTGCAAACTTCAGCACAATTTGAAAATAGTAAACCACCATGCTAAGATTACTTTACATCCCTCATGCCCTTGGAGAATCTCATCTTTACAATGACTTCAGCATTCCCTTTCAGGGTCTTAATTCCTCTTTTATTCACTTTACGTCTGAGGAATTCCAACTGGCTCTTCAATAATGATCACTTGCTTTTGTTAAGTTTGATGTTGTTCTCTAATAACCTGATAAAATGTTCTTCAGGTGTGTCTGGTGATCCTTGAACGTTATCCTTAACACTGTGATAGTGTCCAGTTATATGAGCACACCCAACTTCTTCCAATCTCCAAAAATCTATTAAAAGTTGGAACATATCCAGGGCGTTGCACAAGCCCTATGGCACAGGTGTGGGTTTAAATAAGCCAGGACTGGGGATAAGCGCACATTTCTCCTGGTCTTCTAGTGATAGTTCTATCTGTTAATACTATTGAGAAATTGATGTTACTGGATGATAAGTCACCTATCTGGCAGATCGTTTTTACAAGTCAAGGGGAGCCTCAAGATTGAGCAATAGTTATCAATGCAAAATGAATTGATCATAGTAATTATGGTCTAAAAAATGAGGGAATCTAGTCGAGGCCTCTTGATAGTAAGAAGACCATAATCGGTAGCAAATAGAGAATTACTAAGAGGAAGGGGTAAACTGACTTGGGTTGGGACCATCTAGTACTAAAAAAAAAGGGGTAAACTGACTAGGAATACCATGTAATAAGAGTTGAGCGGGAGAACGAGAAAGAGGAGGTTTTTATCAAAAAATAGAGTAGTAGGGAAGGGTAATGGAAGTAGCCGTTAAGTTTAATATAAAATAAATTAGATTATCAGGGCAATAGCTCATTATTGAGTCTTTATTTTATTAATTATCAAGGGCCAGCGTTCCTCATATTGCTCGTCTATTGCTCAGTAGGTTTTACCCTGTGCAACCCGTTCAGCAGAATCAACCAAATCCGCCAAAAGGCAACAAGTACTCACTTGCCAAGTTGATGATTAAGAAATAGTTCAATACTCTAAGTTGTTTCAAGGCATTTTCAATGCAAGGTAGTGGAAATGTTTTTTATCAGGTTTTTCATTCTTTGGTAGCACATGATTATGCAATGAGTTTCATCCTTCTTTCTCACTAGCGGCAGGGGCAACACATAATGACCTTTTGAAGGGCGTACCAAGCCCGCATCCATAAGTTAAATTTAGTTCTTTCAAAACAACTTCTTCTTTGCTTTTGGAACAGTGGTATGTCTTTAATTAGAAGGGAATGGAGCTCCCAGTATTGATACTGTGAACTCTCTCTTGTACAAGCCATAATCATTAGGCCCTCAGCTGAAGATATCATAGATCAGTCTTAGTGTTCATTTATATCACATTTTCCTGTGTGGTTTGCTCCTGCAGCCCAGTCTCTCTGATGTATATGATGGTGTGAACTGATACAACATTAATATAGTGGTATATCTTTGCTTTAGCAATGGGTTGACCCTTCTTAAATCTTGACAGGTTGCTTGACTATGTTTCCAAAAATGATTATGACTTTTTTACTTGGTAGTTAAAGCCATAAAATCCAGGCATCACTATGTGTTCCTGTTCTCAGACTTCTTCAAGACAGTAAATATTGAGCATCATTTTTTATGAGAGATTAATAATGATGTTAACCAACATAATCTTCTGTTCTCTTGGCATTAAGTCCATTTCTCTGCTGGCGTATAGGTGCAAACCATAAATTGCTTCATCAGTATGTGGTATATGCTTTGTTCCCTTTGTCTTCAGGTTATAGCTGACCAGATAAATGGAATGCTCTGTTTGAATAGGAGTACTAGCTTTTTTTCAATCTTTTTATACTCTCATGGAACACAAGTGGGATCTGATAGTTGAGAAGATTAATTGAACTATGGTTGAAATAAATGATTACTTCAACTCAACTAGGAATTGCGTTCATATGAGGAAATACTAATGTCATTCTCAAGAACCGCAGATGGAGCAGACAAGAAAATGTGGCCAAATTTCAAGGAAATATGGAATAGACTCCTAATGCTTTGGTTGACTCAGGCCCAGAAGTTATGAACTTGGCCTGGAAAAGATGTCCGGGCATGCTTTATCTCTTTATGATCTGAAGACATATTGTTAACTGGAGAGAATTATCTAGTATTAATAAAACTTTGACTTTATGTATGGTGACTTCCACTTTTGTAATGCTCTTTTAAATAGCCTTGCCCGAGGTAAAAATGGCACTGATTTTTCTTGACGAATTCTCCAACTCCTCAGGAAGGCATCACTCCTTGCAAGCTCGGGGTGACTCACATTCTTTAATAAAAATTTTCTTAAACGTGTATCTATGAGATTCTTTCCATTCAAGATACTTTCAATGATTTGAGCGGGACTAGAAACTTGAGACTAATAGGATTGTTCAGTAAGCTTAAACTTTGCTTGGTAAGATCCGAGGAAGGCGGGCTCAACCACCCACTTGGGTGCCAATGATGTAGTATCCAGAATCAACCCGTGAGCCAGGCTCCACATAAAATTCTGTTGATGTGGTGCAGAAACCAATTAACTGATTTTATAGCCTCCTCTTTAGGTTCTTCTTTCCTTTGTTCCTTTAGCTTATGACACCATCTCCAGATATGTCCCTCTTGCTGACTGTTGTTGTAATTAAACTTAGTAAATTTAAGTTTTTTCATTATACTGGGCAGTAATCTTTCTCCTTAGGTTTATCATTTCAAGTTTAAACAACATATATGGGTATTTACAGGGTGTCATTGATGAAAGTGTTGATGGTTCTGGTGTCTTGACTTTGACTTGTATGCGGATTTAACGTCAAATAAGGCCTCCTTATGCTTTAGTAGATTCATTGGGTTTCACGAACAGAGTAATGTGCATCAGAAGTTACAGATGTGATTCTAGAAAACTAAGCAAAGTATTTTTTGCAGTGAATAGATCCAAGGCTCCGGTCATTCAAAGCTGTAGTGCCTTGAGGTAAGGCCAGTTTTCATAGTTAACAATTGACTCCTACTTCCCAATTTTCATAGTGAGTAACTCTTGCTTAATATTTTGAACGCCCTGCGCACTTTTAAACTTGGTGCTAAGAATCTTTTTAACTTCCTACCAGATGTAGTGAGGAAAAGTGTAAATAAA
>JAKSZP010014984.1:0-61924 GCA_022478985.1 Massospora cicadina | reverse complement strand
CCATGTCCCAATCAACATTTGAGCTTCAGTTGTAAATCGCTCAGCAAATGTGGTGAGGGTCTCATTTCGCTGAAGCATGATAATCAAGAACTCGGCTTTCTACTACAACATTTTTTGAAGTTCCACCAAACAACTGCAGCACCATCTCCTTGACCTCTTGGTATTTAACAGAACTGTCTAAGTGGTAACATACAACTTGATCAGCACTCCCAACATCCAAGGTGAAGATCAACAGCTTCACCCTCTGCCAATCCAAAGCTCCTTCATTTGCATCTCAAATTGTCAGAAGGATCCCATGAATATTTTCTTCGCAAATAAATGGTGGCAGCTTATCAACGTAAACATCCTGGAGCAGCTCATCTTGTCTTTTGAGCACAGTATCCAGTTCAAGTTTAAGCTCCTCATATGCAACAGACCCAGCATGTCGTGCAGATTCCTTATCAAAGCAACCTGGATGTGTATTAAAATTTCGTGAGAAATTTTAGTAAGCAGGTGCTACAAAGGCTACGACATTATTAGTTTCATGGCTCTAGTGAAGATTGACACAATGGCAATGAAGTTATTAGTTTCGTTGCTATAGTTGGTTCCAATTGGAAATACAGAATCCTGTATGAAATAGATCAAAATTAGGCTACATGAGACAAGAATTGAGATACTTTATTAATTAAAAACCAAAGATATTTATAGGAGAAAATTTGTAATTTTTTGCGAGGATTTCCATGAATCAATTGAGGTAAGATCTTTCCTAACAGAGGACCGATATGGCTGATTATCATTATTATTATATTACTTGTGATGATCAGATCTAATAGAGCTCTTGTTAGATGTGATCAACCTTCTTAACGTGGGCTTAGCCCTTTTGAAATGCTTGATCATTTTGGATTGCTGAGCTTCCTCAATTTGGTTAGCCTCACCCTTCATAGGAGGTTGATAACTCTGAAGGATCTTTTTTCAGTCAAATTGAGAATCAGAATTACCAGTTGTGGGTTTTTCAATTTCATTAGACTGAGATATTGAATCTCAATCTGGAGTAATTTTGGTCATCTTCATTGTATCTCCAACAATGCCCCCCTCAAGATCTTACCTAGGGGGCACATATTTGCGAAGAGACCTACTATGCACTCTATTGATAACAGTACCTGTATCAATAGCGGCAATAGAGTATTCAATACCCCAACGATAAATAATACAATAAGGACCAGTCCATAAGGTGTCCAAATTTGTGAATTTTTCCTCCCGGCCTATGGTGGTAGAAAAGTACAAGATCCTTGACTTGATATTATGGTAACGTAGGTCTACTAGCGTTGGTTCTGGTACCTTCCTTCAAGGTGGTAGAAGAAATGGAGCTTGAAGCTAATGCTTGTAATTGGATTTCATCAGCTAATCTCCTCATAGCTAAATCAGTAGTTTGTGGGGTAGCTTCTTCAAGTATAGGCTGAACACTTAAGGAGAGGATAGGTTCCCAACCATATAAAGCTTTAAAAGGAGACATCCCAATTATACGATGGTAGCTAACTTTATAGGTTAACATCGCACTAGGTAAGTAAAGGTTCTACCTACTAGGATAATTGGAGGCCATTTTTTAACATGACTACAAGGGTACCATTTTCTCATATGACTGAACCATTTTTAGAAGGATTATAAGGGGTCATAAAGGACTAATATTACCCATTAGTTTGGTAAGCTCAGTCACCACCTGAGAAATGAAGTTGGCCCCATTATCTGATAACAGGACTTTTGGGCTACCATGCCTGATGAAAACTTGCTCATAAAGAAAGGACGCCGTCTCCTTGGCAGTAACCGTGGAAACTGAAATATCTTCAATCCATTTAGTAAAATGGTCAATAGCTAGCAGAATATATCGATGTCCATAGGTAGCCATAGGGAAAGGACCCACCACATTAATACTAATAGTAGAGAAGGGTTTGGAAGGTCCCACAATTTGGTGTTGGAACGACGGATTTCCACCACGTTTTTGTTGGCATTTAAGACAAGATTCCAGCACAATGTGTACAGATTCCAGCATGTTATCCCAGTAACAATGATTTTTTAACCACTGTAGTGTCTTAGCGACAGCTCCATGACCTACAGCTTGATGGGTCTCCACAATAATATCAGCCCTCGCAGAGGGCCAAATAAAGGGCAACCACTTAAATCCTGACTTTTTTATATAATGAACCTTCTTTAACCTGAGTGTCTTCCTTTAAGGATTGTAGTATTGAGATAACATCCTGATATTCATGGAACCAGAGTTCATATCTACCAATCAGGTCATAAATGCGATTTTCCTCTGCAGAGAATAAGGTTAAGATAGACAATTGAGAAAGGCCATCAGCCTTTTAATGTATAGCTCCAGTGCGATGTTAAATAGTGAAACCATAATTTTAGAGCTTTAAAACCCATCTAGCTAAGCGCCCATCAGGATCCTTCATTTGTTACAACCACTTCAGGGAAGCGTGATCCATTACAATAGTGAAATGCTTGCCATATAGATAAGGGCGAAAATGCTTGATGGCGGACAATACAGCGAGGCATTCTATTTTGGTAACGCTATAATTGCATTTGGCCCTAGAAAGGGTTTTACTATAGTATGCGATGGGGTTGATCAACCAGATTGGTATCATGTTGAGCCAGAATGGCCCCAATAGCAATATCACTTGCATCAATAAATAGTATAAAAGGTTTGGAAAAGTCAGGATGGGCTAAGATGGGAGCACTCAATAAGGCTTGGCACAACAGATCAAAGGATTGTTGCTGTGATTCTTCCCATACAAAAGGGACTTCCTTATGCAAAAGGTAAACTAAAGGTTCTGCAATCTCTGCAAAATGGGGGATGAATTGTTGATAATAACCAACCATCCCTAAAAACACTTGGATATTGTGCAAGCTTTTGGGAACAGGCATAGCCAAAATAGTTTGTATCTTATTAGATAAGGGTATAATACCTTCATGATTAACTTTATGTCCCAAAAATTCCATCTCAGTTTTAAAAAAAGCACACTTCGATGGTTTAATCTTAAGTGAGGCATGATGCAGTCGGCCACAAACTTCCTTCAAATGATCCAAATGCTCATTAAAATTGCGTGAAAAAACAGTAACAGCATCTAGATAAAGTTAAACACAAGGAAGTTTCAAATCCCCAAACAAGCCATCCATGGCTTGTTGAAAAGTAGCAGGGGCATTGCAAAGCCCCTGCGGCATATGAGTTAGCTCAAGTAGCCCCTCACTAGAAATTAGAGCGCATTTTTGATGATCTTCTGGGGAAAGATCAATTTGCCAATAACCACTTGCAAGGTCCATAGCTGAGAAGTATTATGATCCAGACAATAATCTCAATGAATCATCTATGCGAGGTAAAGGATAAGAATCCTTCTGATAACAGCATTGAGACAACGATAGTCCATAATCACTCTATGACCCCATCCTTTTTTGGATGAGTAGTAGAGGGGAAGCCCAGGGACTCTTAGAAGGTGTCAGTAGCCCAGCATCGAGGAGTTGTTTCAGTTCCACTGAGACATGAGCCTCCTCAACTTTGGATTTGCAATATAATCGAGCTTGAAAAAGGGGGAGTATCCCCAGTTTTCACCTGATGCTGTACCTCTTTCATTAGTCCAAAATCTCCAGGACCTTGGGCAAAGATATCCGCATATTCTTCAATCAGGGTCTCAGCTTCAAGCTGTTGTTCTGAAGTAAGTGAAACCTCAAATTTGACGTCAATTCTAGCAATGATAAGGGGATCTACCAGCCCAAATCCATGTAAATCTCCACATCCTGAGACGGATAATATGTCACTCACCAGAGTAGGCCTCACATAGGCAATAGGATTATTGCGATTCAATTGCATAGGTTGGGAAGTGAGATTTGCCAGTAGAATTGAAACAGTCCCATCATAGGCAGGATCAAGGATACCCGGGCAGGGTAAGGCCTACAAATGAGAGGGTTTTTGATTACTGAAGATCTCTAATACATGATCAGGGGATAAAAATACTTGTACTCCCATATAAACAATGATTTGAGCGTTAGGTGAATAGTAATCAGTGTGTTAGAATATAGCGGCATGCCCTCAGAGGCACAAGCTGACATAGGTGGAAGTATAGTCCTTGGACTGAGGATTCAGAATTCTAGACATGAGATAGAAGTGGGGTATTCCAGTAAGCAAACACGTCGTTTGAGTTTGCCCTTGCTATTGGGAACATCGTGTAAGACTAAAGGTACTTGGTACCCAATTAGAGAAAGGTATTTGTCTTTAGGACTGATTATCGCATCAAAAATTGGTGAGAAACTTAGTTTCTAAGAGCAGATCATAGCAGTTGTTATCCAATACCACTGCAGGGGCTGACACAACCAACTTAATAAAGTGCATTGGAAGAGAGGAACAGGCTCCTATAGATTTATTGTAGGAAGATCCAGCAGTTCCATAGTCTTGGGAATGGTTTAAGTCCGGAGCCAATTTGATTTTCTTCATAAGTTTGGACGATATTAAATTGATGGGTGATCCTGTATCAATGATAGCCAAAACTTTCACTTTATGCACTATGACTTCCACCCGGGTTATATCAGTGCCAAAGTTTGGGATTGAGAACACTGAGGGATTAATAGTTTGAAAGGAATTAGAAGAAAAAGAGGAAGCATAAGCAGAAATAGTATCTTTGTTGGATAATTCATCCGGGATATCCAGCTCATCAGGAGCATATACCACATAGCAATCTGTATAAGAACTAAAAGGTTTCAACTGACGCACCTGAGGTAGGTCAGCACAGGGAGCCTCGTGCCCTATGCTAACTCCTCTTTTTTGATTCCTCAGCTTGCTTTTTCCAACATTGCAATACCACATGACCCACGAGACCAAAATAAGTACACTGCTCCTTCTTTGGTTTGGATTTGTGTTTAGGTGGCATCATATGGATGTGAGAACGATGGTTACTAGAGGAGTTCAGATGTACCACCCCATTAGGAATCTCCATAAGCGCTTCTTTGATGTCGATAATGGAGCTGAAATTTCTTTTAAGTGACCCCAAGTGTGGTATTAAATGAGTGTGAGAACTTAATGCACTCATTACAGCTGATATAGCATCATCAACAGTAATCCAGTCGCAAGTAGCAAGTTTCTGGGCCTCATGGTAGAATTTATAGCGAATTCCTGAATAAACTCTCCTCGTTTAATTTGAATACTCATAAAGGCTTGCTTTTGGTTGGAAAGGATTTGATCACTCCCAAATTTCTTTATGAGGGCGGTTTTTACTTGAGCCCACATAATGCAAACCTTAAGATGAGGAACCATGATCTCTTGAGCAAATCGCCTTAGGCAAGAGGTGATATGATGGACCTTCTGTTGATCAGTAGCTCCATCCATTGCGCGTTCATAAACGAAAAGAAAAGAATGGAAGCTACCTTCACCTGGTTCAAACTTATTCTTGAAGGTAGGTTTGAAAAGGGTGGCTTTTTTTAGTACTAGATGGTCCCAACCCGATTGAAAAGGGTGGCTTCAGTGTTCAAAATGTGTACGCCCAATACTGGGATTGGTCCAGCCTCGTAGGGTTAAGGTTCTGTGAAATGGGCATGAGGTGGAACACGGTCAACTTGTTGTTTCAAGAGGTTCAAATCATCTTGTAAATTTTGAACCCATTGGTTAAGATGGTCATTCGTAGGAGCTTGGCTTAAATTGGAAATTGCAGTAACCATCTCTGTTTGCTTGGTCTTGAGTACTTCACATTTGGCAGCCAACCGCTCAATGGATGCTGTCAATGAAGCAAGCTGGGTTTCTTAAGTAGTTTTATCTGCATCGCATAGCTGATGTGCATTCTCAACGCCATCCAATAATTTGATTAAGGAATAGTCTGGATCAGTTGGAAGACCTTCCAAGGATATGAAACACCCTTGAGCTATGGCTCAGATTTGTGTTTCTAATGCTTGTACTCGAGATACTAAGAGCATTGAAGGGTCAGAATTGGACGTTGAAAGTGATGATCCAGGGGGACCAGGAGGTCCTAGGGGTACTTGCAACCCATCTCTACCTGCTGGTACTGACAGGCCTTGTTGACCCACTGGACCAGGGGGACCACCTAGCTCCCCGTTGGTAACACCAGGAGGTCCTGGGGTTACCAACGGGGAGCTAGGTGGTCCGGTGGTCCAGGAGGGCCAACAGGGCCGGGTTCACCTTCTCTAATATTACCCACCACTTGGACAAGATGTTGGGTTAGCTCATTAAGCTCTCCCAAACTCTTCTCATGCTTGTCCCACAGCTGATCCAGATGTCTCTTAATCTCATCCTCCAGTGAGGTAATCTGGTGGTGAATTTGGTTAGTGGCATTTCTTACTTGATGAGATACTTCATGGCCAATGTATCCCACAACCCCATTATCGATTCTCACCAACTGGTTATGAATTTCGTTGGTTTCTCTTCCATTATCAAGAATGGACTCTCGATTATCCCTTCTGAAGTTGGATGCCATTTCATAAAATGAAGATAGTTGAGAGTGAAATTGTTGTGCTAGAGTTAACTGGTGCTGAATTTCAATATGATGAAACCCCAAAATTTGGAGTAAATGGTGAATAGCAGGATGTACATAATGCCGGAGATACTGCTCAGTTATAGCCAAACCAACTTTGGTAGGCTGTAACACCGCTCAATTATATAAGTTCATCATGTTGTCAGCAACTTTAGACGCTCAGTCACGATTAGGGCGAGCACTTGGCTGAATAATCCCTCTGATTAAGCTTTTGATGGTTTCTTCAACATTTGCGGCTTTAATCTGATAAATAAAAATAATCAGTGCCCTCAATGGCCAAGTCCATTGAAGCTTGAAATTGTAGATATTTGATATTAGCGGGAGGCAAATCTTGCCAGCTAGAGTGTACCCATTGGGTGATACTCAGAGATTCTTCTGAAGAGGAGCTCTCTTCACTAGATTATTCATATTTTTGTGAAAGTATGTTTCCACCAGGTAGCCTCAGAAGAATACCTGGCAGGGAGCACCAGTATTGGAATTTTGTGAGAAATTTTGATAAGCAGGTGCTACAAAGGCTACAACATTATTAGTTTCATGGCTCTAGTGAAGATTAAAACAATGGCAATGAAGTTATTAGTTTCGTTGCTATAGTTGGTTCCAATTGGAAATACAGAATCCTGTATGAAATAGATCAAAATTAGGCTACATGAGACAAAAATTGAGATACTTTATTAATTATGAAACCAAAGATATTTATAGGAGAAAATTTTGTAATTTTTTGCGAGGATTTCCATGAATCACCTGAGGTAAGATCTTTCCTAACAGAGGACCGATATGGCTGATTATCATTATTATTAAAATACTTGTGATGATCAGACCTAATAGAGCTCTTGTTAGATGTGATCAACCTTCTTAGTGAGGGCTTAGTCCCTTCTAAAGGCTTAATCATTTTGGATTGCTGAGCTTCCTCAGATTGTGTTAGCCTCACCCTTCATAGGAGGTCGATAACTCTGAAGGGTCTTTCTTTGGTCAAATTGAGAATCAGAATTACCAGTTGTGGGTTTTTAATTTCATTAGACTGAGATATTGAATCTCGATCTGGAGTAATTTTGGTCATCTTCATTGTATCTCCAACAATGTGACATAGCTGGCGACTGAGTTTTCATCATATTGTAATTGATCAATGTGCCTCCTGTAGTGAGCACCACTGTTGTAATTTTGGAGATTTCCTATATATCCGCTGAAGGGTTTTCACACGGGGTTACACCCACTGAACAATTGGAATGGACAATATGACAATTATCAGTTCCTCAGGACACTTGTAAACAAACAAATATAATAAAAAGGGAGCGATTTCCCCCAAAACACTACTTTATTTTGATATAATAAACCCGGCGGATCTCTTTTAGTCCACTCCCTCTTACTTCCTTTCTTATTCCTTCTAAAAACCTCCTCCTGTCAATCCCCTCATCTTGTTGATATCCCAGCAACCTCAGTTAGTATTGATTCTTTTACTTTGTTTATTTGTTCCACCATATTCTCATTAGTTTCATCTTGTTGTTCTTCAATTCTTTATTGCCCTTGTTTGAGGCAATCCAAATTATCTTTTGTAGAATGTTGAAATTGCCTTTTTGCCCTATTTTGAAGGCAATCTGATATGACCCGTTATAACCAATTATCACCTCATCCTAAGGCGATTGAATACTTATAGATTTGAAACATCCTCAGCAGATTCTGCCCAATGGATCTTCAGTGGAATTCCTCCAATGTTTTGTTGGTCATAATCGTGTTTTTAGTCCAGTCATATAGATTTGCGACACCCCTGGAGGAGGGTGGAGCCTCAAAAGCTTTGTAGTATTGTCATATTATATAATTTAATCAATAGTACTAATTGTAAAGTCAGTGAGGATCTCTTATAAGGCCAAAGGGACTAAGTTGCCGCCCTCCCTGACAAAAAAATACCCTAGACCAACTTTAGGTGTGTTCCAAGTAAACTGAAGTTGGTTCTAAGTCTTGTGTGATGGGATTGCCAGCATTTCGTCAACAGCCTAAAGGTTTACTACTTATTCTAACAAAGACAGGTCACTGAATTTGAGTGGGAAATGGTAACTCGAGTCCCTTCTTTATATACCATATTGCCTTATCTGGCAAAAAGACTTTGATTAAAAACTCAAGTTTAAACTTATTCAAGGTACAGTATTGATGTTGGTGGTAGGCTAATCCTATTGGCCAGATTTGGCTCAGTATCACAGCAAATTGAAAATAGATACCTCCCCTAATTTCCTTATATTCTTGTTGGATATCAGAATATTGGACATGACAGGAAGAATATCAACTACTCAACTCTCACATCTAAAAAGACAACTGGACCTGAGAAGGGGGTTTATGAAGTTGCCCCTAATTATCACTAATATTTGTTAGTCAATATGACTCAAAGTGATCTTAGGAATTTTCGTTGGACTAAATTGAGCCTAAGATACCCAATATAAAATCACGCTTGATAGAAGTGAATGATCATCAGAAGGTCAAATGACAATACTCAAGGTAGCACTCAATGCAGTAAATTAAGATGAACCTGCAAAAGGGTAATAATCAAGATTCTTCCAAACAATCAACCTAAGTGATACTAAATATCTTCTGACTTGGCACTCAACTATTATTTTTCATCTTTTCAAAAAGTCTACAAAGGCATTATACTATCTCAAATGCATCACCATACCAAGAACCTCCCTTATGGTTTTCCTCCTCTATTAGTTCTAAAAATCCTTTTCCTTTTTGATTTTATATAATTGAGTGTGATGTTTTAAACCCTCTTTTATAATATATTAAAAATCGTTAATTTCATATCTTTTTTCAGAACTTGATTATGATAAGTCCATTTTGCCATATATACTATAGGACGGATAATCTAGATGATAGGACATATTTGGTAAATTGGCACACTTTAGAATAAATAATATACTTGTAATGCGTCTTAGATGGCTACAAGTGCTGACTGTTGGGCTTCTTGGACATAGCACCATCAAGCTAAAAATGGAAGCCCTCAGGCTCATGCTCACTACAAGGGGCTCAGCTGAACCTTAGGATACCTGCACTTAATTGATCACACCATAGAAAATAACCTGATTGATAGTGTCACCTGCTGGGTGCACAACTGGAACGATTAAGAAGATAATAGAATGGGAAGTCCACCCAACATCACATTTGAAGAAGTTCAAGAAGATTCTATGGAGATTCTTGAATCTCATCATCTAAAAAGATTCTAACAAAGGAGTTTAAGAGTTTCTTCGTGGAGTCATTAACCCAGAAGAAAAAGCAAGCTACAAAAGGACACATTTCATGGACAGGACTCTAAAAATCCCATATGAACCCAGTGCTCCCCCAGAGAGTTTTTGGATCAAGTGCAAAGCTATCTCAATATATCATGCGATTCATACACCTTACACTTTATCATATTATACATTTACTAGGAGTCCATAATGAGGAACTCCATCATCATATTAATACCCAAGGGGCCATATGGATGGCCTACGAGCAGGTATATATTTATAATCACACAGTATAGGGGACATCCACCGTCTGTTAAAAGTTAACCATTCCTATATTAACTAGGTCCACAATAAAATGGGAACTATTAATTCTGGTGTTATCAAGTATGTGGAAGATGTATGAAGCTTCTTTGAAAGGACATCTCAGAGTCAAACAAAGATAACAAGTAAATAATTGATGCCTTCGCTAAAGAGCTCCAAAGACAAGATATTGAAGCTCATGGCAGAATGGCAGGCCAATCTTATTCTAGACAACAACAGGAGGAATAACAAATCACCCTCCTAAAGCCTAGCTTGAGCAACCCTATGACGAAGTGATAAGCTGGATGCCCATCAACCTCTGAGACTTCATTTTTTTAGTACTAGATGGTCCCAACCCAAGGGGGGGATTCATCGATGTAACCTCTGAGACTTCATCAGTGGTACAAAATACCATTTTCTTGAGTAGCCATATTGAACAGAATCTAGATTTTATGCAACTCAGGATTCTACTTTTTTCATTACCAATTGATTTGAAAAATTGGAGAGCGAATTGGAAGGAAAATCCCCCAGTTGATATGACATTAACCAAGTATATCATCGCCTCAACAAAGCTGATAAACGCTGGAATACTATTATGTAAGAGTGAAAAGACAAGACTAACAAGACTCTTCAGATGACTAAATGAAAATAGATGAAGGAGGTCTTAAATTGATACATTTTAGTATTAGAGGATGAAAACAAGCTCTTGCAAACTTACTACTCATCTGCTCATCAGCAAATCTATTATCTACATCCACATTAAGAACTTGTAGAATGATAAAATCGTTCTCAAAGAAAATTTGATGGATGTTAGCCAAGACTAACCCTGGATAAATGAAGCGACATCTTGATACTTGTTGGAAATTGCCCTAGTAAGTGTTTGCCTTGACCTTAAGCCCATGATACACTTAATATTTAGTCAAATTTTGCCTATATATTTATAAACTAATAATCGCTTTTTTATTAAGATTAAAATTTTGGATTATTAATCTTAATATACCTAGCATTGAATGGTTAATAACGTCAAATTCACAGTTAACAAATTCAATATGATCGTATATTAATTATCTTCTGGCTGATAAGACAGAAATGAATATCTGAAATAATGTTGGGACCATCTAGTACTAAAAAAAATATCTGAATTATATCGTCTTGATATTAAGTCCAAAGTAAAGATGTGTTTAACTCCTTTATTCACTCCCTTAACCTTTATGCCGCATTATACATTACCACCTATTGGCTTCCTAATGGCAGATAATGAAACACATAACTGTGTTACCATTTTCTCATTACAGCTCTCAATGATGAAGCCTGATCTACTCCAACCCTGAACCTGAACTGTGCCCTACCTCCTACATTCCTGAATCTACTTCAATCATCACATGTGTTATGCTTTTATCTCTCCTCATTTGAAATATCCCAATCTTCTTTATTTATTCCTAATTCAATTTTGGTACTATTTAAAGTACAATTTATCTTATAAAACTTAAGCTTAATATAATAACTCTTTAGTCATCTATTATTGCCTAATTTTAACTAGCAATTGCCTGCACATTATGCAAAGATTTTTCCTGCTCTGATAGCAGAGATTTGCCCTAGTAACTATCTTTTTTCTGCCAAGAAATTGTTTAGCTTTATATAGAGATTTTGCCTGTTATAAAACAGAGATTCCTGCCTGTTCGTGTGAACAGAGATTGTCTCAACAATGAAGATTCCATCAAAAAGATTGTCTTAAGGAGAAAAAGACCCCTAAGAGATTTCACTGGAGCTACCTACGAATAATAATTATGTATCCTTTGAAGGACCTGATCTTTTAACTAACCAAAATACCAAAACAGGTTTTTTTGCCAGTACCCTTCTGAGACTGCCTAGTGAAGGCATACCTTCATCATGAACCATACCAGCAATAAGATGAGTGTACACCAAAGGGTCCACTCAATAAGTCAAAAGTCACCATTCTGTAATTCAATTGAACAGACCCAGCCTTACAAAGAATTGTTGAATGAACGGTCTTACCACCTTACCAAGCTCTTGCTCTGCTCGTTAAGCCCTTATCAAGTCAAGGATACATTTATTAATTGGACGTCTGCTTACCAGAATATTGGACAAAATATTAATGAAATCAGACGTCAAGTCAACTCTGCAACCTCTAGATTAGAATTTAAAGCTAAACAGCCGCCTCCCTATCCTCAAATCTATAAATCTGTTATCAACTGTAGGAAGCAAATACAACAAATTTGAAGTGATTAATATAAACTTACCACTATCTCCAAAGATGAAATTGAAGCAATCATCCTGAATTACTCACATCCTGCCTCAATTTCATGCTCCAAAGCGCCTCAATTTTCTAGGAGATGTACTTTCAAAATCAACTCAAGTCCCATGAGCTCTTTCCATACATATCACTGAAGCTCCTCGCTGTTGTGATGATAAAATTGGAACAGTCAACCTGAATGCCTTAGCGCCCTCTCCATTTTCCTGCATGACGCTATTTGTTATTTCGCCAAAGAAATAGCTGACCCAAATGCCTGGAGCCCTCTCCATTTTCCTGCGCCAACGCTCCTTACTGCTTTGCCAATGAGACAGCTGACCAGAATGCCTTGACGCCCTCTCCATTTTCCTGCACTATTGCTCCTTGCTATTTTGGCAACAAAATAATTAACTCAAATGCTTCTGCACTCTATTAAATTCTCTGCGCTGACACTCTTCGCTGCTCCAACAACATAATTGAAGCTTCCAAAACCTATTTTCGCTCTATCACATTTACTTATTTCTAGAAAATTATTTTGATTTATTATCTTAGCTACTATTTTAGGTCTGATTGTCAGTGAAAAAGAATCAAACTAAGGTTAATTAGATCAGGGCAGGTTTAACAAATTACCTCCTGATCACCTTTTTAATTTTAAGTGAAACTGTGCATAAAATTTCCTGTCCTTACTTTTTTTCAAATTTCTAAACTGACTCTTTCTAATCTAAAATATATTTACCCTTCAGATTCACAAACCTTTATTGGTTTTACAATCTCTGAAATTGAGATGAACCACCTGACTGAGGGTTGCCTTTACCAGTTGCCTGCAAACTCACCCTCATGGCTCATATGGAGAATGCCGAGGTTGCTCCCTGAAACAGATTATTTCCTCCATCCCTGGAGCCACTTTTAGGTTCAAAGGCAGGTTCAGATGAAGTTATCCATATAGCATCTATATGCATCTTTGTTGTCAGTTAAACATTTGCTCCTATCTACATCGTTGTTGCTCCCATCTGCCAGAAATACTAAGTACCGCCTACACTCCTCTGTTCCTTGTTTACCTCAACTCTCAAGATGGTGCTAGTGATTACCATGACTATAATGTGTACCACACCAAGATTTGCAACTCAAACTTTTTATGGAATAAAACCTACACCAACTACCTTTTATCCTCACACTCAGCACTTCCAGCATGCACCAAAACTATAATCGCCATTCCTAAGCTTAGTGAACTAACCAAACTTTGGGACCCCCGCCTCTTCAAGATCAAGTTTTTTCAGTCAGATAAAATTTATGAAATACTCTGTTTTACCACTGACTGTCTACAAATTATAAGATTGAGACACAACTTTTACTCACTAAGCTGATACCTAATCCAACTACTTTGTATTATCTCCTCCAGATCAATTATGGTAGTTTAGACCCTACCAAGGCTTGCCACCCCTGGCGAAATCTTTACCACCCATAGCTAAGACTTGGAGGGGACATTGCCAGGCTTCGCCCTAGTAGGTGTAAAGCCTCAACCTTGGGCTCGTGATCATCTGTCTATTTAAGCATTTTTGGCCTATATCTATTATTCTTTTTCAAAATTGCTATCTTATTGGGATTGTGTCTTGAAATTATTTATCTTAGTTTACTTAGCATCAAACAGTTATAATGCCAAATTTATAGTTAAATGAATTGGGGTGGATCATCCTGCTAATTCTCCACTGGCTAATATATATAGAGAAGAATTTCTGAATTAATATGTAATATCTTGATAATAAGTCTAAAGGTATATTCAGTGTTTAACTCCTCTATATTTACTCCCTTAACCCTCTTATGCCAAATTATGCTTTACCACCTATTGGCTTCCTAATGGCAGATATTGGAACCACCTAATGGTTTTATCATTACCTCAGTCCATATCTCAATGATGAAGCCTGATTTGCTCCAACCTTGAACCTAGACTATGCTTTTTCTCCCAATGTCCTGAATCTACTTCCATCCTTGCACGTGGTGTTGAAATCCTGGCTATAAAGTTGCTCACAGTGCCTTATTCACAGGATTTGAAAAACTCATTAGGGGTAAGGGTATCAAGACTCTTAGCTGCTGTTATAAATTTAGGGGGTATGCTAATACTACGTATGAATTATAACTAAGAAACTTTTATATTATTAAAATGTTAGAATTTATAAGGTCTTTACTAAAGTTAAGCGGGGTGGGATCAAAAAAGCAAGCTCTTATATGATATCGCTGCTTAGTAAATATAGCAACTTGAGGCTTGAAGTGAGAGGGGCGTGAAGTTCATTATAGGCTTTAGTAGCCTAATTAGGAAATATGGGTTTTTGACCCATTGGAACTCTCAAAGCTCACCTCACTTTAACTTGACTACTGAGGGTGGGTCAATTTCAGTTAAGATGAACCCATGGGGCAAATAGTTGATGTATTCAATCATAAGGGGAAAATGCTTTTATTTGATGGGACCCCCTCCAGGTCTATAAAAGGGACCAGTCTCCGTGAGAAATTTAAGATATACTTCATATGGGACGTGTAGGGACCTCAGAATGTATCCCCTGATTCCGCAGCAGGTTTGCATAATCCTACTTCTAACCATAGGGCTATTTGACCGAGGAGTGGGGAAAATAGTATGACCCCAAATATGAGGGGTTCCACTGAGAATTTACTAGGGTTCTTTGGGCAATATTGGCCTTTATTTAAAACCAAAACACTCTTATTATAATCTCAGACTTGTAATTGTCTTACACGTGGTATGCGCCTATCTCTCCTCATGTGAAATATCCACCTCTATTATTTTTATTTTATTCCTAATTCAATTCTGTGCTATCTTAATTACCGTTTTTTTAAAACTTAAGCTTGATCTGTTAACTCTTTTGTCATCTAGTATTTCCTAATTTCAACTAGAGATTGCCTGAACACTATGTAGACCTTTTGCCTGCTCCAATATCAGAGATTTGCTTTGACAACTACCTCTTTTCAGCTAAGAGATTTCCTAGCTTATTAAAAGATATTTTGCCTGTTATAAAATAGAGGTTCCTTCCTGTTCGTGTGAACAGAGATTGCCTCAATATTGTTTATTCCATTGAGAGATTGCCTTTGAAAGAAAAAGACCTTTAAGAGGTTCCGCTGGAGTTACCTACAATAAATAATTATGTAGCCTCTATAGGACATTACTTTTATATTCAATAAAGATCCAAAAAAAACCCTACAGGACCAAATATGTCAATCATAATGGCAAGTTGAGAAGAGCGATGTAAGAGCTAAAATTACTAAATCTGAACCTCCTGGATTACACATTGTTAAAGGATTTGAAGCCACTAATTCAGGCCTATGCAAAGGATAAGTTTACACCTGATGAATGGAGAATCTTATCTTTCCTCTACATTTATGAAGCCGTGATGGAAGGTGTGACTGATCATTAAAATATTGTGCATAGTTTATCCTGTTTAAGCCATATATGTCAAGAGGTTATAATACCTCATATGGATAAACTGCATACCGAGGGAAGTTAAAGAAGCAAACATCAAATAAACTAGGTCAAAGCAGAGCCTAAGTACAAAATGACAGGCCTTTGTGATAATTGCATTAAACTGTAATGAAACCCTTACTGAATTTTCTGATTGCTTTTATATAGAGGCCCATATGCTGATGACCTTGAAAATGTTTACTTTATATCATGCTGTAGCCACCGTCGTTGCTGGTTTACATAGTAATCCTGACTTAGCCATGCACTTCATGTTTGTCAATCAAAGCTCTAATTCTATTTTTGTAATTAAAGAAGACCAACTCCACGTAGTTGATACACAAAAGCCAGATACCTCCCAAAAAACCTCCATAAATCCCATAGTGTATACTGTGAAGGAAGCAAAATTAAGAAAGTTTGAGAATTCAAGATGCAACTACTGTAAGAAAAAAACCATAATGAGTATTTGTGTTTTAATAAGAACCCTGCCCTTGATACAATGAAAAAGAAGGTCAGCTTAGGTTCAGGTAACCCCAGAGCCGAGTAAGCCAAAGTGCCTGAAACTGAGAAACAGCCAATTGCTCACCTCACGTGCAAAAAGAACAAACCCAATGATGACTCTGAAGGAGGTCACAAGGATACAGGTTATTAATTTTAGGTTCACACAATGAGCTCGCCATTATGAAATGTTTTAGTCATAAGTATTGACAATGCTAGGTCCTGAAGGTACTTACCTCAGTCAGGTTGTTGGGTGTCCCATGATAGTTGATACAGTTAGCAATTCTGATCAGTACCTTACCCTGGTGATCTGACCACCTCAAGCATTCACAGTCCATTGAAGATCAAGAAGAAGCATCCTGTGATTGCTCAAAAGCTTAATGCAACATTCCACCTTAAAAAGTGTAAGCCCTTCCATCAAAGTTTAGAGAAGTCATTACTAAGGTATTAGTATTAATTTAGAAAGTCTTAGCTATGGCTATCTTGGATATAAGATCACCCATCAATGTTATCTCATCCTGACTCATCAAGAAGATCACGCTCGCCCTTGATCTCAAATACACTCAAGAGTATAGTACTGACAGTCTGAACAACACCAAGGTGATAGGTGCATACTCATATCTGTTAATCTGTGTTAGAGAAGTTGTATTTTCAGCTTCTGCAGTTGCACTAGACAACAGTCAAATATGATATATCATTAGGATACAGTTTATGATTAAATACAAAGGAGGTATCAAACTGAAGGAAAATACTTATCACTCCTCAACTATGAAGTTCCTCTTTTACTGGATAATAAAGTCTCCAGAATAAATAATTCTTCTTATCTGATCTGATACAGTGTTTACTATTTACCCTTGAAATATTCTACCTCTGGAAGAAATATGAAAAAGCTGCTTGACTCAGTAGATGTAGCAGAAGGCATACTAGTTTATGTACTGAGGAGGTAAAATTAAACCAAGAGAGCAAAGAATTGTTTCTACCAACATAGCCATATGAATACTTCTAACCTGCTTTCTATACATCACTAGTGTTGATGGAGTAGTTAGGTTTGAACTAAGAGTTTTCCAGGAGACCTCAATCCAGATCATCAGCGGGGCTATTGAGCTACTACTTGAGAATCTAACCAACAAAGATGTCCTAGTCAAGGAATATCAGAAAATTGGTAGAGGTCAATTACTTTCCATTGATGAAATTGACAAGGTATATTTTATTAGTACTAACCTTGATTTTGCCTGCCTGCCAGTAATTTAACTTGCGCTATCCCTCAAGTCCAAATATCTGATATGTTAAATCAGGAGGAACTTTAGAAAGTGCATTAATTACTTAAATATTATTTAGATGTTTTCTTTACATCATATGTTGACTATGGTCACATGAAAAACCGGCCACATAGTATTGACATAGGAGATTCAACCAGACATATGATCAAAGCCAAACAGGAAGTCAAAAGTTGAGAAGCAATACATAAAGACCGAGCTCAACCTTTTTTTAGATGCCAGCTTACTTGTGCCCTACCAGAGTTCATAATAATACTCACTATTGTTTATAAAGAATAAAAATGGTGGTCACAAAATACTGATGGATTACAGGTAGCAAAACATTCTCTCTAAGAACGGACGCTATTTAATCATTGAATTGATAATGCCTGGGCTGACTCTCCAACTTGAATTTCTTCAAAGTGATGAACGCAGCAATGTCTATATGAAGATGGATCTATCACCAAAAGACCAAAATAATGCGCGTTGATATAAATAGAAGGATTACTCCAACCATGCCAATCAGGAATTATGCAACGCTCCCATCTTGTTCCAATGGGCGATGGATCACATCATGCAAGATCCTAAACTCAGCTGTGTGATCATGTTCTAGATGTCATAATAGTATTTTCCAAAACCTTTACCATGTATCTAGACCACCTCAAGTCCGTTTCACAACAACTGAGAGGAAACCATATCAAATTAAAGCCTGAAAAATGTACCATCTTCATGAAGTAAAAAAAAATTCTTAGGACATGCCATATCGCGGAAAGGAATTCAAGACTTGTATGATTAGATTGAGGCAATCTCCAAGATGCTTGAGCTGACGAGCCTCAGACATATACAGGTATTTTTAGTAATGGTAAGCTATTACCATCAACTCATCCCTAATTTCGCTTAATGCCATATCTCTTGTTCGTTTGCTTGGCAAAAGAACCCTTTTGTTTGTGGAGTAGAGCAAAGAACTGCATTTGAGACCATAAATGATTTGTTAGGCAAATACTGATTCTATGACATCTGGACTATGGGAAGCCATTCATTCTGTTTACAGACGTCTATAACTTAGCCATAGGCACCATCCTCTTTTGATTAGATGATGAAGGCATTGACCACCCGGTGTTCTATTATAGCAAAATGCTTTCCAAAGCTTGGCAAAAGTACAGAGCTATGGAGATACAGTATTTAGCTGTTTTCCTGGTAATGAGTATTTCTAGCCCTTCTTATACAGTAAAAACTTTAAATTCATTACAGATTACGCTCCTTAAAGTGGCTGAAAAACATGTTAGATCAAGCAGGAAAACTAGACCATTGAGCTCTCAAACTTCAGCACTATGTCATAAATATTGCCCAACAAGCTGGAATTAAGCGCATGAACGTAGATGGACTAACCATATTGCCTCTACTATAATTAAACAACAATGAATATTAACGTTACATGACCTACTCATGAAGCCATATTCTCTAGAGGATAAATATTAACCAGTAAAAAATGCTAAAGTAGAATGCCCAAAATATGAAAGTTCTTGATGAGCTACTTTACAAATATCAACAGAACTGACTGGCTACCTTACTTGGATCTTTGGAAAGGATACCAGTTATAAGGAAGCCCACAATACTTTAGACATAGAGGAGCTAGAAAACTCATGATTGGATCAAGGATTACTACTATTGTTAAGCTATACTAAAATCTGTAGTGGAAGTCTTATATGCTTGTATAACTTTATAAAAAAACAGATGCCTTATAAGGCCAAGTACAACTAAAAGCCCATGATCCCGCAGCAGCCATTTTATACTATCAGTTTAGACTTCATAGGTCCACTATTTGAATCCACAGGAGAAAACAATACATCCTTGTAGGGATTGATCACTTCACTAAGTGTGTAGAAGCAATTGTCATTCCCATCATAGACCACCAAGTCTACTGCTAAATTTTTTTGTCAAAGTATTTTTATTTGGCACGGCTGCTTGCAGGTACTGTTTTGTGAAAACAGGAAGAACTTTACTTAAAGAATTGTGAGGATCTTAGCTACAAGAATGGGGACCCACAATTACATTCAGCGCCTTTGAACCCATCAACTAGCGGAAATGTAGAATAAGTGAATAGAATGTTAGTTTAAATATATTTTAATTTCATCTAGAAATTTAGTTGAGAATGTTTCAAAGGCTACAAAAAAGTTTCATGGCTCTAGCAATTATGCGAGGTAAGTTATCCTCAATATCTGAATAAATTTCAGCTACACAGTTAAAATAATATTGAGTCATGATAAAAGATTTGAAAAATATTGTATTTATTTATTTAGAAAGATCAGAGATATCTACAGGGAAGGACTTAGTACAGTGTTGAGTTGATCAATATGCTTCAAAGGGAAGATCATTTTATAACTGATCAATAATGAAATCAGAATTTGGATTTAATTATTGATCAGTTATAATGAAATCATTTTTTGATGGGATCAGCTTTTGAGGTGAATGATTATCTTCCTCCCTCATAGGAGGTAATAATTATTTTCCCATCATTTTGGCATCTTGATAGGTTTTCTGACACAATATCATGAAAGATAGCCACTACTGATTCATTACACTAGGGCGCATATCTCCCATGTGTGTTGGCTTAATAGATAAGTTTTCACTAAGTCAAAAAGTCACTCTTCAAGGCCTTATATTGAAGAGAACCTGGATTTCAGCTTTATTAGCACATGAAGTTACCAATGAAGACACTAAAGGGCCTGAAAAAGTGCTAAGAATATCTCAGAATTTAAATTTATTGCGAGGAAGGCTGACCAGGGGATGGACACTTCCGAATGTCAACCCAAAAGAGACAAAACTTAGTAACATGGAAGGCACCCCAGAGAAACAAAGCTATCTCTTGTTGCCAGCGGGAACGCCACTTATGAGGAGGGGGAGGGAACGTGTGAATGGGCCGTAGCCACAATTGAACACGTGTGGAGGAAAGGGTCTGATTTGATGAACCAAACTGGGAACCAGGAGGAGACCAGCTGTTGGCGACATGGTGAAAGGTATCCAAACATCCACGCCTGAAAGTGGTCCACCTAATGAGAACGGAATCTGTGGACAGCTTCTGGGAGGGTGGGAGTGGAGCCTGCGATGGCATCCAAGACAATCGTGTGGATAGTCTACATGGCTATTGCAACCACCAGAGCATGTAGGGAGGGTGGAAGGGGGAGGCCATTGATAAAGCAAACATATCTCTTGGCAGGCTGAAGGGATGTGTTTGATCCTGGACAAGCAGATGTTGGACTTCGCGCCATATCACTTTAGAGGTAGGACACTTCTCCAGGCGGTGGAATAGCGTTCCATACTGGCCACACACGACGCAGGATGAGTGTAAAGCGTTAGAGCGCTCAGCTAGACAGTACACCCACCTCAGGCTGCGCCACACATGGGAACGGATTTGAGGCTGCAACAGAGGATAGTGTGCGTATTTCCAGATAGTTTTTTGGGTCTCGATGGAGTAAGGGATGTCCATCATGTCCAGGTAGTCCACCCTGGATAGGACATGGGGCCGTGTGGGGATCACGCCATCATGGATGGGTAGCCCCTGTACCTCTTGTGTGAACTGGGGTGAGGGGCGGCCTCTTTGGGTTGTATGTCCACTAATACAAATTCTCCACTCAGCGCTCCGCATGGAGAGGAGGATTCGTTTGTAATGGGTTTTAGTACCGTGAGGACCTGTGGCCGATGGGTGTGAAGCCAGGTAGCTCATCAGGGAGTGGGGGCTTGATGGATTGTTGAGGCCCAAGGCGCGGGAGAAGTTGGAGCGGGCCGCGTGAGACCAGTGTTGGGAGGGGAGCGTAAGGGCAATGACAGCCGTAATCCAGGTACCCAAGATCTTGGCCGCATGGGCTCTGAAGTCAAGCAGGCCCATGCCACCATGCTGATGAGGGCCAAAGATGACCTCTAACCATACTGGTGGAGGGCGACCTGACCATAGCCATCCTTGCAGCAGGGAACGCAAGGATTTGAAGAAGCATGGGGAGAAGGGGATGGCGTGGGCTCCAAACCAGACTTTGGAGAGGAGCATAGAGTTGGCCAAAACGACTCTGCCAGTAAGGGAAGTAGGGTGGGCTCTGAGGGAGGCAATGCGCTTCGTCACATTGTCTAGAATATGACTCTCCATTATTGCTGATGCATATCTGCCTGCCTCCACCCACAAGCCCAGATGGCGGACTGGCCCTATGGTAGGGCGTGGCACAAAGGGGAGCACCAGTGGGGCGGTTTGGGGTGAGCTGGGAGGGCGAGCGCGTGTGCGAGCAGATGGGCTGGGCTGAGCGCTGGTTGCAGGGGCCCAGCAGTTATGATACCGACCAAGGAGAATGATTTTGGTTTTGAAGGCATTCAGTGCAGCATTACTTACCCGGGAATACTCCTGGATGAGGGCTTCAAGTGCACGTGCATCTTTATTAGACACCCCAACCACACAGTCATCTGCAAATGCCATCATCTTGACTGGGGCTTGGCTTGGCACATGGACCCTGGTGAGTTGGGCATTCACATTTCAAAGTAGTGGGTCAAGGCTGAAGTTGTATAAGAGTGGGCTAAGGGGGTCCCCTTGGAGTAAGCCCCTTTGAGGGTGGACTACTTCCGTTAGGAAGCCAGGGCCACGTACTGCCATTGTTGCAGATTCTGTGAGCAGCATCACCCAGTTGATGAAGCGAGGGGGTAAGCGGAATTGGTGGAGGCAGGCCCTGAGGTATTCCCAGTTTACTCTATCATAGGCCTTCTGTTGGTCCAAGAATGCAAGTGCCCCAGAGGCTGTGGAATGGCATGCGTTGGCCACAGAGTGCACATTGTCCCAAATCGACCTTCTGGGTATGAAACTGAATTGTTCTGGGGAGATGGTGGCAGATGCTACAATCCCTAAACTGTTAGCCATGATTTTAGTTAAAATTTTTGTATCCATGTTAGTTAAAGAAATGGGGCGCCAGTTTGCTAAGTCTAGCCTATCCCCTTTCTTGAAGAGTGTGACAGTGAAGGCCTCTTGTCCTCCTGGCAGGAGGCACATTTCCAAAAGGCTCTGGTTAAGTGAGGCCAGCAGTAGTGGGGATATATATTTGAAGTACTTTTTGTAGAATTCATATGGAATGCCATCTGGGCCTGGGCATTTTTGGTTTGGTGCACCGCAAATGGCTGTCCATAATTCGTTTGGAGTAATCAAATTCATTATTTCTGGGTATCAGAAAACGGTGCATATGTGGGCTCAGTCAAGAAATTCCGCCACTTCATCTGGCTAAATTGGATCAGATTAGTACAACTTAAAGTAATACTTTTGTGTTTCAATTGCTACTTTAGCTGGCATATCCACAATGGAATCATCCGATCTTCGCACCTGTGTGCAGGCCACACTCTGGCATGGTGCGAAAAAAATTTTAAAAAAATGTGCGGTGCACTTGTCACCTTTTGTGATGCGTTTGGCCCTGTACTGAACACAAACCCAATGTTTGTGTTGCCTTTTGAGCGCATTGAGGTGGGCGGCTGCCTCCGCCCACTTCCAGCCCCATGCAGAGCTGTATCCTGTAGCTGGGATATTGGACTCCAGGTGTGCCAACTCTGCCAGAGCACGCGAAATGACAGCCAATGTGGCTCATGAGCATCTGGAGGAGAGGTGGCGAGAGTGGCGGATGTATCATCTTTGAAAGTTGCCCATGTGGAAATGGGGTCTGCACAAAATGGTGCAACAAACTCTTTTGCCAAAGTTGCTGATTCCACCCACATGGAAAATCCTGGCAACGCGAGCTCAGAGGGGCAGATTTTGCACCAATGTGGGTCCTTAGCAGCTGTGACAGGTAGGTGGTAGGTTATTGAGACCAGTCAATGGTCGGAGAATTCCATTTTTGTTGTTTTAAAGTGGAATATGTGGGGTTGGAATTTCGCCGGTGTAAGGATAAGGTCGATGTGGGACATGGACCTTAATTGGCTGTTGTGGATGTGGGGGCGCGTCATGTTCTTGAGCAGCAGGGCTTGCCACGGCAGTGCATCCATCAACCCAAGGGTGGCCTTTAGAACATGAAGTTCAATGTGGCCCTGGGGGGCGTGGGAGGAGGAAGGCCAACAGTCCATTGGAGTGTTTAGCCAGCAGTTCATATCGCCAACTATGAAAGGGTCTGGGGGTAGCGGGAGGGATTTGACCAATGAGAAAAATTCCTGACGCTCTCATGCACCATTTGGGGCATAGATGTTGATGATAGCGTGTACCACATCAGCCCACAAGAAGGTGACAATGAGGACCTGACCATTGAGGAAGGTTTCTGACGATAAAAAATTTGAAAAAGTCTTTTTTCTGAATTAGCACCCCACAGTGCTCCGACCAAAAGGATATGGATGGGAGGAGCATTGCTCTCCAAGCTTCCTCAGAACCTCGTGGACAGTGGGACTCCTGGATGGCCAGGATATCCACAGGTAAAATTCGTTGTAGAAAACTCAGTTTCCTAGCCTGGGATGGGGAGGCCTTGAGTCCGGTGATATTCAATGTCCCTAAATTGAAGGTTCCTCATCACACCTTAGGTGCGAGGGGGTGGGCACCTGGGCCCACTAGCCTCCTCTAGATCCCCACGGACCTTCACAGCAGCATGGGTGTTAGCAGCAACGCTATTGGGATTTTTGTTAATTTTTGCAGAAAGAGTTGCATTGGCTTTAGCCTTTGCTTTTTGTTTCCCCAAAGTTGGATGAATTTTTTGCGGTGCAGATGAGTTTGGTGCACTGTTGAGCGGGTCAAAAAAAAATTTCAGTTGGGATGGGCCCCAAGTCAGATTTGACTGGAGCTTGGGTGCAACAATTGGGTGAGATCGAGTCCCCCATCAGATCCTCAGATTGATTGGCCCAATTGGCATGGGCTTCCCAATCTGATTGGTTGATGAATTCCCGAGTTGCTTCCGCTGCAAAGGTTTCAATGTCCTCCTGGCGTTGGGAGTATGGGATAGTGGTGGTGGCTTTGGCCGCTTCCTTGGCCGCAGCCCTGCAGGCCTGCTTGGCCTTCTTCTGCTCTTGCGGGGAGATAGGCTTTACCAGTAGGTAGCAGCCTTGTGCTCCCCACGCAAAGAATATCTCAGAAGATCATACAATTACAATCATAGGCGATGACAAATTTAGCTAAGATGAAAACAAGAGAAAGTCAAGCAGCAGTTAAACTTGCCAACCTTTACCCACCTTTGAAATTTTTGCTTAGTCCTGTACTATCACAATTGCATAGCGCCCTGAGAAGGATAATAGATTTTATATGAGATGACCATATGCTAGAGCTTATAGGTGTGGGGACAAATACTCATTAAGGTCCCTAGAAGCTAAAGTATCTATCAACCACATACATAGCTGATTCTTGCATCAGTACTCCCCTGAAAATATCCTTGAAGGGGGGTGGTGTTAGATATCAGAATATAGGAAATGATAGGAAGAATATTAACCATTTGACTCCTCTGACAAAATTTATCCCTAGACCACAAAGTAAATAAAGAAGCAATCTTAATTAACCATACAGAAAAATTTTAATTGGTAAGGCCCAAAAAGATACTAGGAAAAGTACATCAGATCAATTCAAATCTAAGATACTAAGAGATGGAATATCTCCTAAATATAACGATAGATCATCAGATGGTCAGGTGACTACTACACAAGGTGGCACTCAAGGCAGTAAATCACGATGAACTCACAAGAGGTTAAGAAAATGAATCTTCCTTTTGATCAACCTAAGTGATACTGTAACAATAGATTTGTCTCAATTGTTGCATTTTGACTCAGTCATATTTTCCAAATCCAAGTTGATTTGTTTTAAAAATTATAATTTGGTTAAATTTAGGCGCTGGGTTGTGCCTCACCCAAACCATTGTTTAAGATCACATGAGCCTAATCCATGGATTGGTTGAGCCCCCAAAGGGCAACATAAAAGGTCACGCCTGCCAGTTCCATAGTTCACTCCAGAATTTTACCCCTTGCTTTCCCGCTCTGTGGAGCATTGTCAGTTGCTCCACAAACAAGCTCTGTTCAGTGGGCCCCTTTTTAATCCTGAATGAAAAGTAAGGATGTTTCAGGGTTTACATACTTCGCTTACCTATTGGTGTTTTTTGGACATCTAGCTTTTAGGAGCTTTTATGTGGTTATGTCAAACCAACCACAATTTAATTTGCAATAAACTTGATGTTGGCCTGATTTGGTGCTGGTGGTGCAATAAATCCAATTTTATGGCAATTATAAAAATGGGCATTGCAACTTTTATATATACCTTGTCTCATCCATCTTAGTACATTCAACAATTGTTTTACCCTATCAATAGTATTCTACAAGGGCAAAATATCATCTATAATGCATCGACTGACCAAGAGCCTCCTATCTGGATATCCCTCTATCATCTTTATTAATCCTTTTCCTTATGGTTTTAAAATTTAAGTGTGGAATATAAAAACCTCTGTTCTATACTACAATAAAAGATGTCAATAATTCTAGATCTCGTTTTAGTACTTGATTTCTATAGTCCATTTCACCGTACTTACTATAGTATGGATACTCTAGCTGATAGGACATAAGTGGTGACTTGGTACCTTTTTAAAAGAAATAATTTACCTATCATACATCTTATACAGCTTCAAGCATTGACTGCCAGGCTTCTTGGGCATGTTACCATCGAGCTCAAAAAAGGAAGCTAACAATTATTAGAGGAAAGAAGCAAATCTTGGTCAAATGGAAAGGACACCCGCTTTTGGAAAGCACCTGGAAGCCCAAAAATCAATCTCAAGGATTGAAAAGTGAAATTAATATAATACCTGGTCAAAAGCCTTGAAGAGAAGTAGTTTCAGGAATAGTATCCTGGACAATCTCTCATTCCACCTGGGCTTTGTATTTGAGGTTAAAGATAACATAGTGATTTGAATAGTAAGTCTGAACCTTAAAGTCAGATGATCTGGTTTATCTGAAAATATCCAACTTTTTTATGATGTTTTCTATATATCTTATTGCCCGCCTCAACGCCCTCATCCACAAACACCAACACAGAATCTAAGTATCATGGAAAGGTAAGCACATAAGAGAAGGCGAGACCTGCTCAGCGTTCTTCTTCCGCCAATACCACTCCTGAGGCAACCTGCCTAAGTGCACACAGGTCCGCAAAGCTGATGGAACTGTGGTAACTGACCCAACGGAGGTCAAGGCTGAAATCCACCGCTATTACACTGAACTTTACTGCGACACCCCACCCAACACCCAAAAAATAAAAAAAATTACACTCTATTATAATACAGAGGGCACCGCCGGACTATAGTCTCCTAAACTTGATAACTCAGGAGGAGCTCTGTAACACAATCTGCGGCGCACCACGTAGGAAATTCCCAGGCCCTGATGGGATACCCTGCGAATTTTACAAAACATACTTTAAACAGATCGCCCCCCTCCTCCTAGCTTCTATGAACCAGTGCTTGCTGGAGACCCAACTCCTCCCAGGAGGCCAGGACTCCTATGACATTACCCTATTCAAAAAGAGCGACAGACTGGACCTGGCCAACTGGCGCCTGATAGCACTCTCAAAGACTGACACTGAACTACTCACAAAAATTCTAGCCACCAGACTGGGAGCACTAGCCTCAAAAGCCCTATCACCCAACCAATTTGGTTATACACCAGGGCGCTCCATCTAGTCTAACATACACTCCATCGCCAATGTATGCCAATCCAAAGCAACGGGTGCCCTGATATTCCTCAACCAGGAGAAGGCGTATGACCGCGTTAGCTGGCCATACCTAAAAGAGTGCCTACATGCTTTCAACCTCACACCCAGGTTCATCAACTGGGAAATGCTCCTCACGGAATCTGCATCAATGGCAGTATGTGGCCCTGGTTTTCCTGACCAACAGGATCACCCTGCACAGAGGACTCAAGTAAGGGGACCCCCTCAGCCTGCTAATGTACAACTTCAGCTTTAACCCACTTCTCCGCATTGCTGACTCATGCCTCAGGGGCATAACTGCTCTAGGCCAGCCCCTGTCAAGATACTAGCCTTTGCAGATGAAAGTGTAACAGGTATAGCTGACAACAGCGATGCCCGACAGCTGGAGTGCACCCTAGAGGAATACTCCACGGTGAGCAGTGCATCACTTAATAAACGAAAACCAAAATTATCCTCCTTGGCAAGTACACCACCAACTGAACCACATCCCCCACCACACACAACCCAAGACGCAAAAACTCGCTCTCTCTACCCTTTGTGTTACCCCCACCACCACCCCTGTCTGCCACCTTGGGATATGGTTGGAAACAGGGGTATGCAAGTGAGATGATCAAAAATAACCTGGTACAATGGATATCCAACAGAATCGCCTCTCTCAAGGGTAAGTTTCCTGGGTTAACAGGGCAAGTGGCAGTTGCCAACTCGCTCATCCTCCCAATGCTGTGGTTCCCCGCACATGAGATCCCCTTCTCCCCCACCTTTATAACGTTAATCCATGCACTCATCCAGGGTTGGCTGTGGCCTGGATCCCACCCACCAGTCTGGGTTGAGACGCTGTATGGACCACTCTCCTTGGGGGCATGGGCCTGATAGATTTCGAGCACCATGCCAAATTCATCCTGGGCACCTGGATAGAGGAAGTGCTAACCCCAAACCCCCCACAACAGCACTGGTCCAGGGAAGAGAGGGCCAACTTCACGCAGGCGCTCAAAATACCCAACCCGCACCATCCTTCCAGCTTACTTATGTACCTCGCTAACCACCCAAATGCAACAGGCCCACATGAAACCCCCCCCTCACTTTAAGCGCCTCCTCCAAACCATCCTTCGCATGGGGTGGACCATCGCTACCACTGGTACAGTGCAGGGAAGGGGATAACCCAGACCCCACTTTGCATTATGATAGCCAGAAGACCACCCCCACAGAGATATACTCACATTGACCCCATCCATTGCCAGAGTTGACTACCTAGATGCTTTGGATATCCCCTATGACCTATCCATACAAAAGGCAATATGGAGGATGACACACCATCCACTCCTCCAGCCGAGGGTAAGGGCCAACACCTGGCGCTGCCTAAATAGAACCTACAGAATGGCGGACTGCTCTCACTCACTCCACACAACCTGCGCAGTATGTGGAGGAGAGGGCTCCCTACACCACCGCCTAGAAACCTGCCCCCCATCCAAAGCCATATGGCAAGAAGTCGCACGCCTGCTCAAGATCCAAGATTGTCAGGATTTCTCTATCTCAAAGAGCCTCCTCGCGATCTGACTTTTGTCCCCAATCCCATCCACCCTGCACACCCTATTGATACCCATTGCAATGTGGACAATCCACACTATTGCCTTGGATGTGTTTAAGGGCACGGTCCCTACCATCCATGAGGTTATCAATAGGTTCCACGTCCATTTACTGAAGCATAACCAAGCATGGCTCTAGGGGCATATGAGACCAAGACAGCGGAGATTCATAAACTCATGGTTCCTTCTCTGTTTCCTTCACACGGACCCTTCCTTCACACCTGCTCTATAGTGTGGGCAACCCCCCTGGAATAGAGCACCAATCCCCCTACACCTGGCGGTCCCATCTGGCAACAGGGGTAACCTGTGTACCCCAGGGTGCCCAATCATATCTAGTCATTGCTTTTCTTCCCTCTCCCAACATTTCCATACAAATATCAGTAATGCCCGCCCCCTGGTCAGCTTGCCTTGGTCAAATAAAAATATATATCTTTTATTGACTCATCTGTTATTTTAGATTGACATATGAATTTTGGTTCTTCTGAGACACATCTCAGGTTTAATTCTAAAATTTGTGGAGCAACGTCTAACCCACATTTCATATCAAAAAAATCAAATCAAATCAAAATTACAAATTAAAATTTTATTAACATTAACAAGCTATTTAAAGCCCAATTAATTGGGATAAGATTCATTCTTCTGGTACTGAACTTCCAGGTATAAATAATCAGGTCTAGCTTAGACAAAATTTCAATCTAACATAAAGCTTAAATTATCACAATATTTGATTTACCTTATGTTAAAACTCCAACATAAAAAATTTAAAACTTAGTATTTGTATACAAATTTTCTTGTCCATTGTATTGATAAATATTGTCTTGCTGTCTGTTCAGGCCCAACTTTCACCTCCTGATCAGAATTCTCTGCTAAATCACTATAAAGTAATCTTACAATATAGATTACAAAATCTCACAAGAAGTTCAACTACAAGTATTATACCCAAGTTCACCTATCATCCTGTTGGATTACCTAGTTATGTATCTGTTATTGATTTATTGCTTAAGCTATCATGATTTATACTCCTTACTTATTAATATAATTCAAGTCCTGATGGCTGGAATCCCTAAAACTAAAACTTTAGCTGAGTCAAGCCTTAAGGGTCCTCCTAACCCACTTATTCCATGAGGTGAGCAATAGGCGTTGTTTGACAGGGAAAGGGAGAAATGGTGTTTTATCTGGATTAAAAAAAGAATGGAGGGGGCTCCATTAGTTGGCTAGCATCACTGCACATTTTCGATCTGCAATTACCTGCTTCAGGCATGTTTCTAGCAGCAACGGGAATACAGGCCATGTGATATTTAAGCGTTTCATTTTCTTTCATGTGACAACTGATCTGGGGTTAATGGCCAGTCAAGAGGCATTATAACATATCAGAATTAAGCATGAGAACTTGTGAATCCTTGAAAGCTGATCAGCAAAAGATGGATCATCTTTAGCAACATACCCTTGTAATTGGGGCGTTATTGGGTTAATTTTTTTCTTTAAGAACCGCATGAACAGCTCAAATATAATAATGGTTCAAAAGTGCTTGGATGAGGATCAGGTGGTTCTTCAGCATTTTCTGAGAAACAAATCACAAGTGGTATGTAAGTTCAGGGATGATTTGCTGGCTAATAGTAAGCATCTTTTTGTCCATTACTTTTAGTATGATTCAATAAAGTTTATGATAGTCAATATCATATTTTAGTTTGGTGCTCATGGTCAGCCTTTATAGGTGTATCACAGTCTATAGTGCTTTTCCTTAATTATCACCCTTTACATTATTCAAGGTACAATTAATTGTTGGTTTAAATAAACAAAAATTATTATTCAAGTTAACAACTAACTAATTAAAGTTGTAGTTGGTGTCATGGCCTTTCTCCTTCCAGTTGTTAAGTAAGCGCGGGATTACTAAGAGGTTCAACGTAATTTTGGTAGTTGTTTGCTGATTTTGACTGGCATATTCCTATGTACTATTGTAATTGTTTTGTAAAACTTGTTCCCAATACTATTTTGCATTTCCATATAGTTACTTTGCTTGTTGAAAAATAGCATCTTCATCTCATTTAAAATCTGGTCAGCATTTTCCCCTAATTTTGAACAACCAACCGCCCAGTTAAACCATATGGTTACACACCTTCTAATAATAGGATCACCTGGAACAAGATGTAAGCTTTGGTGTATTTGCCATCCATCCCCTTAGAGACATGATAATATTGGTTCTGGTATGCTTTGAGTTTATGCCCAGTTGGTACCCCATGTGTTAGTAGCGGAAGATCCCAAGTTGGCTCTGGTTCCAAACTAGCAGTTTCTGATCAGCCACCAGAGGAAATAAGCATCTGCTGTTCATGTGGGTCTACATCCTTGTATCTGATTCAGGCTCAACTGTTTCAGTGGCAGTATGTTGCCTGTGATGCATTCTATCCTTCACCAAATGCTCTCAAAAAATGGCAATCACTTTAAAGATTGGTTGGAGAAAATATTTCTTACTTTAAAAAACCCATTGAAATATAACAAAATAGGCCAGTACCCTCACTAGTAAGGGCGCTGGCGCTTGTATAGGGAAAAAGGGGGGTTATGGTTTATGGCACTGTTATTGTGTTCTGCTTCTCTTGGTTTTCAATCTTATTTGGCTGCAGGTTCTAGGGTTTGCGCTGGGGAAGAGAGGGTCAACTCATGAACTGTCATGAAAACTGAGTAGGTAGAGGGCTAATTCGTGAGGCGGCGTAAAAGCTGAGGTTGGGGGAGGTGATGGGGCACGCCATTATTGGATGACCCAATTCAACTTTCTTGAAAAATTCTAAAATTTCTCTTAATCAAGGTGCGCTCCAACTTAGAATCTCAGCTCTCAATTACCAGCAAGTTTCTAAAATCGTTGAAAAGGGATATTGGGGAAATAATACTATGGTGGGTAAATTGGGGTCAGAACTACCAAAATCACTCAGTATAATTAAATTTTTTATATCTGAGACGTTGTAAACAGTTTATATTTTAAAAAGTTCAGCTTTTAAAAAGGGTGGCAGTATTGGGGGATTTACCTGGAGGACTTAAAGCGCTTTAATATAGTTGAGGGATTTCTCTGCACAGAAACTTAATCTTGTCAACATACCAAGTATAAAATAGTGAGGGATTGGAGTGGGCGCAAATATAAGGTTTCTTGAACCTAAAGTGGCATTTCTACCTGAAAAGAAATAGTAGGCACCATCTGACTTCTTCCCCTTTGTGGAAAGCCTTAAACTGTGTGTTAAATTTTTGCCCATATTTCCAGCCAGCTAGATTACCAGGAATCGCTAGGAGATAATTCCCTAATGTGAGGTGAATTGGAAATTGGTTGACCCTAATTTTGGGGTAACTATGTTTGGGGGATTTTGGGTTATTCGCCTGGTCAGATCCATTGAGGATTAATCTGGACGAATGCTTAAGACCTCATTGGTCAGAGTTGCTGATGAAATAGGGGCATCTGATAGTTGATTAAATATCAGGTGTAATGATTGGGATCAGTCAGGTTTCATCACTGACTGATCAAAAATTTAAGGAGTAAGTTGCAAGGCGAGTGATGCCACCTGCAACTAGAAAATCAATCAGTTGATTTGTGATCTGTCTTAATGGGTAACAAGTCCCATTACCTAAGCAGGTCACTAGCCAAATATGGTTGGTTTGCTTGGATCAAGAGAAAAATGTTAGGGACACCTTTTTCAACTCTTTCCAATTTAGGTCTTGAGGATGTCCAATGATGGAATCCTAGCCAGGATGGGGAAGACCATTGATGTTGAGATGAGGATGGGTGATTTAATGGCAATGGCTGCCATTCATTGAGGAGGTGTCAACTGATAGTTGGGCGCTAAATCCCCCAGCTATAAATTCCCTAAAATTAACTAATAAGTAAAAATAGTTTTTACTGTATAGTATTATAGTATTTACCAGACTATCACTTTTTCTTAAAGACTTAGCTTAATAAACTTTATCAGCATCCATTTGTTCTATTCATTCTCAGGGATATCATTACTGTGTGTGATAATTAGAAACTCTTTTTTAAAAAAAGAGTAAGGATCTGAGAGGGGATCAGAGAAGAAGCGTAATCAAATTGGGGATTGCTGCTGACTATGTGTTAAACCGGAGAAACTGTAGACAGTAATCTAAGAGAAGATTGGGTTAGACAATATAAGGAACAAATCCCTATCTCAAGACATCACAAGTATTTCAAGAGGAAATACTGGCTGAACTTTGGGCCAAGGTCTAATACATTCGTTTAACTATGGATAATAGTCTTCATACTATTTATTAACTGATTATATCAACTAACATACAACGTAGAAGAATTTCACAAAACCCAAACCTGTGCAAGTAATAAGTTTATAGGGTTTATTGGCCAAAAATAATCAATATCCTATAAATTTTTACAAAGTGGTTCTCACTACAGGGGTGTAGTTAAGTAGAAAAACTTAGAACGAGATGTCATATGAAGATGTTTCTAATTCTGGCAATAAGTTACTGAGGAAAATAACAATAATGATGAAAGAACGTGAAGTGGATCACGTTCAATTGCATTCACCTAGCTCAGAAGTGGAGCTTCAATTGAAGCAAATTGAAGATACTCAATACATGGGAAAATGGCTTGCAGCCTAGATATGGAACTATCTAGTGCTGCAAGAAAATCTGTTCCACCTGACATCTACCTGAGATGAAGATGAACAGCAGGGCCAACTTGGGTTAAAATTTGGTCCGCTTGAAATAGTCCCAAGGAATAGTAGGAACAACTCAGGTTGAAATTGGGTCCACTTTAAATAGTTCTGAGGAGTGAATGTTTAGATGAGACATTAGAGAATTAGGAATCAATCATTTAAGAGTATTAGATTGCCATACCAAGGAAGGTATGAAGTTAAACCAGGAAACAATTAATCCAAGATAGTGGAGAGAATCATTTGACTCAATAAATCTAACCAATGATCAGAAATTGCTGAAGATGAGTTCATCAATTTAAGAAGAAATTGGATGAAGCTAAAAAGGCAAGAACGATCTGTGTGATAAAGGGATCATTTCCAGATCCACCTGTGGAATTATTTCCACCATTTTGAATGGCCACGAAAGCCAAAAATCGTTTTCAGGAGAAAAGCGATCTGAACAATTGAACAGAACTGTTGCTAATGAGATAGGAAGATCCAAGCATCAGTTGCCAAAATATGAGATGAAATTAGGACATGTTGGACAAATAACCAGTCAGGATTAAAGGCCTAATGGATGAAAATATTTAAGAGTATTGCCAAAGTCAGCAAGTGTATCCTATATGTGAAGAAACAGTGCTGCTAGTCAATAGTGAAGAAAGGTCATTACAAAAAATTGGAAGTATTAGACCTAAGAGAATTTAGTTGCAATGTTCTTAGAGGACTTCTGAACCATTAAATGGTTATGTCCTGAGATTTTGGTCAATTTCTAGAAGAGGACCACTGAACCAAATAGATGGTTAAATCTTAAGAGGATAAGATTTTGAACCATGATAACTGGTAGATCAGAGTATACCTTGGACCCAGTTTGGATGAAGGGAAAAGAAGGACCTCTGAACCCTTTTGTAGGTTAAAAGTCCCATTGCAAAAGAAAGATACAAAAAATATATAAAAGATATAGAATATTAAAAAATCAATTTAATTGGTCCATAAATCAGATTTAGGAAGTGAAAAATTTCTGACAGCTGAACTGAGTGAATTCATGATTTTTGGGACTCTTGATGAGATGGTATTATTAGCCATGATAACTGAGATTATCAACCTATTGGTTGATTGAGAGCAACACACTGATCTGATGGAAGGACAGCAAGAGGAGGTGCTCAAATTGTTTGAAAAGTATTGGGAAGTATTCATCCAAGATAACCACAATTTGGGATGCACAAGAGATGTGATCCACAAGGGTGATACTGAGGAAACTTTGCTGATCAGGATGAGATCAATTTGATGGTCAAAGGCCAATGAGCAAGGCTTCTCACCAGAATGCAGATTGCTTATTGCAGTTACCAATGGTCCAGATGGTATACCCGCAGGAAGATGAGCTATTCAAAGAATGGTCGATGGAGAAATTGGAAATGAGCCCTGAGAAATTCAAGGTGAGCTTTAAAAAGTGATGTAAAACACCAAGACCATGGATGCACAAGTTTTCAAGACACTTAATGGGAAGCAGTTACTATTCACAAAGCCGTCAGAAAGAGCAGCTATCATTCAAGCCATTTATAGGGTGTCAGGCATAAGGATTGAGTAAAATGACCAACCATATTCACCAGTACTACTACTGGGAGTCAATCAACTATGATGTCACCAACTATCTAGCTTTTTGTGTGGAGTTCCAGATGCACAAGCCACATAAGAATACAACTGGATACTGAATGTTCCGCCCTGGATTTGCCTGGCACACGGTGTCCATTGACATGATGGGACCGCTGACAATGAGCACAGGGGGAGTCAAGTACATAATAGTTGTGATTGATCATCTGACGAGATGGGTCAAGATGAAGGCCCTGGCAAATATAGATGCTACCAGTACCGCAAAGTTCATCCTGGATCAAGTAGTATACCAACATAGATGCCCGCAGGTCCTGCTTAGTGACATTGGGACCAACTTCACATCTCATGTGATCCTACGCTTAAATGAGATAATGTGGATCTGAGGAGTTGTGTCTGTACCCTACCAGCCAGAGACAAATGGACTGGTGGAATGAGTTAATGGAACGCTGGCCATGACGCTGAGGAAGCTAGTTGCAGGGAGAACTTCCGCGTGGGAACGTACCTGAGTTTGGTAATGTTTGCCTAAAATATCAGTCATCATATGGCGACAGGAAAAACGCTGTTTGAGTTGCTATATGGGAGGAAGACTGTTTTGCCACCAATTTTATATTCGGTGGTGGAACCAACCTCAGGGTTGAGTACCAAGCAGTACTTGAACTGATTAATAAATATCTGATCAAAATACAATTGCAAGCATTTAATATGGCTTTGAAAATAAGAACACAAATGAAATTGATGGATAATAATAACTGACTGACCTTAGCAGAATATCAAATAGGGGAAAGAGTTGCCTATTGCAATACACATGGTTTCAGGAAAGAAAAAAACTGGATTCATTGTGGTCAGGTTCATTTGAGATTATAGTTAAGCTGGCAACGGATGCCTACTCCATCAAGAACCTCTTAGATGGAAGGATAGTAAATTGAGTTCATTCTAAGTATTTAAAGCAATGGACTGATGAAAAAAATAACAAAAAAAGAGTTCCTGAAGGACTGTTGAACCACTAAGTTGTTTATTTTCTAATGATTAGGTCAAGTCCAAAAAAGGACCTCTGAACCAAACTAGATGGTTAAGTCTTAAAAATGTAAAACCTCTGAACCATAAAAAACTGGTAGGTCTAAGAATACCTAGGATCCAGTTTGGGGGAAAAATAAAAAGATAGACCACTGAACCAAAACAAGATCAAGTCTCATGGAGAAAAGAAAAATAAATATTGATAAAAATATTGTAAAAAATATTAAAACTGCATAGAAAACTTATAACTTTTTATAACTTTTATCTTTTATTGATTATCCTTAATTTGTGGATGATTCCGCCTATGTAGCCTCTTGGGGAGGGAAGATGGATCGCAGTATGAGTGAATAAGCTGTCAAAATCTATGTGAGATCGGATGCTAGTGATGGCTAAGCCTACATGAAACCAAGTTTATTGGGCGGACGCAGATTTTCTGAAAGAAAGCGACTAGGGGAAGGGAGATTGAGTTTTTGGAAGAAACCAAACATGATACCCTAGAGCGGGAGGGAAGCAACAGTACAAGAAGAGGTAGTCAGTGAATAACTCTGATTAATCCCAATATGGTACTGGAGCTGGAAGATTGGTCTTGAGCGCTTGCTGACGTGCTTTGTCAAGAACATCAGACATATTGGCTGACAACAAACAAGGATACTAGATGGTAATTGCCAAAACATGCCCCCTATTAAAGCTTCAGTGGAAGATACTGATTGGACGCGCCAGAAACAAGATAGTAATACAAGGATTGAATGACATCCTGCAAGTGGTGACTACAAGCTTCTTAGAAGCTGAAGCAGAAAGAGCAATGGAAGCTGGGAGATGCTGGAAGCTTTGTGGCCCAAGTTCAGAGAACTTGGCTGGCAAATCAAAGAGCATAAGCTGTGATATCCTGATCTAGGATGTTCTCAAAATTGGAATAACTCAGCTATGGATAAAGCCTCATTGACTTGGGCCCTTAATTCTGCATAAAAGAGTTCAAAAGTATGCTGTTGCCGATGGTAAGTTTAGTGGCCAAGACAGCTGGCTAGTAGTATTGCCCAAGTCAGAAGAGGAACTCTGGAAGTAAGTCTGACCCAGTGAGGAAGGAACAATCAAGAGCAAATGGCATTATTTCAGGAGCATCAATGATGATGTTAGGTACATCTGCAAAAGGAGCTAAATACAGGAGAGTCTTAAAATCTAACTCTGGAATTAACATAGGAAGAATTGGTCACGAGTTATTCGAGATGATTGCTAGCCTAGTTTCAGTGGGGTTGGTTACTGTTTCTGGTAATTCCACAGAAGTACTAGCTATTGGTGCCAGACTAGGAGTATGAGTCCTGGAAGGACCATAGAAGAGGTTCAGTTGTGCATACTGACTCATTTGCTGGAAGAGTTAAAGATCTTTATCAGACAAACTGTTAAGTAGCTGTTGGTACTGTAACTCGGAATTCTACATATGAGCTGGATAAGAGGGGTATGTCAGACTTATATGATAGTTGACATTATGCACTCTAAAATCAATTAAGCTCCAATCTCAGAGAAATTAATCTCAAAATTAATGGGATAAGCTCTTCAGAGAAGAATTAAGAATGATATGAGCCAAGAGGTTATTAGAAGAAAAATAACAAGGGTGAATATAAATGAGCATTCTTAATTGGGCCACAAAATGAACAATGATGGTAAGAGTCCTGTTGAGGATGAGGAGAAAGTCAGAAAATTGAGGATGCCGGATCAAGAATCCTGGATATGACTGTGTGTCATATGCCCTGATGGGGGAAAACCAGATCCCAGGATTAATATCATCATGAGTAAGTTGATAAGCCCAGCATGACAGAAGATCACGGGGACCATGCTCTGAGTAGGTGGTAGTGAAGAGTAAGAGGAAGAGAGCCGCATGCCAAAGGTCATCCTGAGCAGCGTTGAGTACTGGTGATCATACTCCGCTTTGCAAATGAAGTATTTGACTAAGTGTCTGAAGCAGTGTTCTCCTGCCCCAGTCCTTTTCTCGCTGGAAATCTAGGCAAGAGGGGGGATGTGTTGTGAAAATTGCCAATATTCCCAACCAGCTAGATTACCAAAAATCGCTAGGGGAAAATTCCCTAATGTGAGGTGAATTGGAAATTGGTTGGCCCTGATTTCAGGGTATCTATGTTTGGGGGATTTTGGGTTATTCGCCTGGTTGGATCCATCAGGAATCAATCTGGATGAATACTTAAGATCTCATCGGGTGGAGTTGCTAACAAAATAGGGGCATCTGATAGTGATTAACTATCAGGTGTACTGATTGGGATTGGTCAGGTTTCATCACCAACTGATTGTAAATTTAAGGAGTAAGTTGTGAGGCAAGTGATGCCGCCTGCAACTAGTGAATTAATCAGTTGAATTGTGACCTGCCTTAATGGGTAACAAGTCCCATTCTCTAAGCAGGTCTCTTGCCAAATATGGTTGGTTCATTTTGTATCGAGAGGAAAAGAATAGGGATACATTTTCTGACTCTTTCTGTTTTAGGTCTTGAGGATGTCCAATGACAGATCCTTGCCAGGTGTAAAATTTTACTTAAGTGGTTGTTATCAGTAAGCAACCCGGGTGACCTTTTTATTGCACATGTTTGGTTTCCTTATGCACTTCATCACATTGTATAGTAGATTATTTTTCGATAATAGTATGATGACTATTATCTGTAGTTGAGTATGAATTCTTATATTTTGGCCCAACGCTCAGCCAGTATTCCTGATTAAATACTAGTGATGTCATAATCATAGGGATTCATTCCCTTTCCCTGTTTAACCCAATCTTTTCTGAGATACCCTGGTGACAGTCTCTTTGGTCCAACACACAGTTGGCAGCTATCCTCAATTGTGACTCCTTCTTCTCTAGATCACCGCTCAGATCTTTACTCTTTTCTCTAAGAGTCTTCCAATTATTGCTCACAGCAATAATATCCTTGAGACAGAATAGCACAATGGAAGCTGATGATAGTTTACTTTTTAAGCTATATCTCTGAATGAACAACTTAGAACTATATATCTGTAATATGATCTAACTATCTGTTGTATTATCTGTTTTTTATTATAGTGAACCCTAGGGAATTTATAGTGGGTATTCAGTCATCTAACCCTTGGTTGACACCTCTTCAATGAAACGGAAGCTGTTGCCTTTGAATCACCCACCCTTGTCTCAGCAGCAATGGTCTTCCCCATCCTGGCTAGGATTCCATCATTGGACATCCTTGAGACCTAAAATGGAAAGAGTTGGAAAACGTGTCCCTAACGTTTTCCTCTCAATCCAAGTGAGCCAACCATATTTGGCTAGTGATCTGCTTAGGTAATGGGACTTATTACCCATTAAGACAGATCACAAATCAACTGATTGATTCACTAGTTGCAGGCGGCATCACTTGCCTTGCAACTTGCTCTACATTTCCAATCAGTCAGTGATGAAACCTGACCAATCCCAATCAGTACACCTGATAGTTAATCACTATCAGATGCCCTTATTTTGTCAGCAACTCCGTTCAATGTGATCTTAAGTATTTGTCCAGATCGATCAATGATGGATACAACCAGGAAAATATCCCAAAATCCCCCAAACATAGTTATTCAAAACTCAGGCCAACCAATTTCTAATTCACTTCGCCATAAGGAATTTCCCCTAGCAATTCCAGGTAATCTAGCAGGCTGGGAATATGGGCAAAAATCCCAAAACTTCCCCCCTCTTGCCTAGATTTCCAGCGAGAAAAGGACTGGGGCATGAGAACTCCGCTTTGAACACTTGGTCAAATACTTCATTGGTTCAAGTGAAGTACACTTGTCAATACTCAACGCTGCTTGGGACGACCTTTGGCATATGGCGCTCTTCCTTTCTCCTCCTCACTACCGCCTTCTCAGAGCACGGTCCCCACAATCTACTATCATTACAGGCTGATTGATTTACTCGTTACAATATTAGTTCCAGGATCCAGTTTTCCCCCCATCAGGGTATATGACCCGCTGTCATATTCAGGATTCTTGGTCCGGCGTCCTTGATTTCCTGATTTTCTCCTCATCCTAGACAGGAGACTCTTGCCATTGATGTTTGTTTTGCGGCTCAATTAAAAATACTTATTTTTATTCATCCTTGTTATTTCTTTCATAACCTCTTGGCTCAAGTCATTCCTAATTCTTTCCTTGGAGAGCTTATCTCATTAATTTTGAGATTAATTTTTCTGAAATTGGAGTTTAATGGATTGTAGAGTGCATAATGTCAACTTCCATATAGGTCTGACATCCCCCTCTCATCCAGCTCATATGTCAAATTGTGAGTCGCAATACCAGCAGCTTCTGAATAGTTTGTCTGATCAAGACCTCTGTCTCTTCCAGCAGATGAGTCAGGTTGCTCAGTGGAATATCTTCTATGGTCCTTCTAGGACTCATATGCCTAGTCTGGTGCCAGCAGCTAGTCCTTCCATTAAATTACTGGAAACAGTAACTAACCCCTCCAAAACCAGGCTTGCTATCATTTTGAACAACTCTCGGCCAATTCTTCCTCTGCCATTGATTCCAAAGTAGGATTTTGAAACTCTCCTGGATTTGGCTCCTCTTGCTGATGCACCGACCATTGTGGTAGATGCTCTGGAGATTATGCTGTTTGCTCTTTATCACTCATTTCTTGCTGGGTCAGACCTGCTTCCTGAGTTCCTCTTATGACTTGGACAATATTACAAACCCGCTGTTCTGGCTACCAAACTCACCATTGGTAACAGTAATCACTTTGAGCTCCCCTACGCTGAACTCTGGGCCCAAGTCACCAAGGCTTTGACCCTAGTGCTGAATCCCTCTGATCTTGATAACATCCTGGATTGGGATATTTCTGCTTATGCTCTTCATTTTGCTGGCCAAGTTCTTTGAAGTTGGTCCACAAAGCTTCCAGACTTTCCTGGGTTTCACCATTAGTTCAGCTTTAGCTTACAAGAAGCCCGTTGTTGTTGCTTTCAGAATGCAATCTGCTCCCTGTATGACTATCTCTTCGCCGGCGCTTCTCATTGGTATTTCCACTGATGGCGTTGATAGGGGGCATGATTTGGCAACACTCATCGAGCATACCTTGTTTGTTGCCATCCCACATGTCTGGTGTTCTTGATGAAGCCCGTCGTCAGGCGCTCAAAACTAATCTTCTGGCTTTAGTGCCATATCAGGACTACTTGAGGTTATCTACCAATTTCCTCTTCTTATACTGTTGCTTCCCTCCCGCTCTAGGGTATCATGTTTGGCTTCATCTGACAATTCTATTTCTCTTCCCCTAGTCACTTTCTCGCAGGGATCTGCATCCAGTCAACAAACGTGGTTTTGTGTAAGTCTAGCCCTTTCTAGCATCCAATCTCATCAATTTTAATGGGCTGTTCATTCCTACAACGATCCATCCTCCCTCTCCCAAGAGGCAACATAGGCGGAATCATCCCCATATTGAGGACAATTAATAAAAAAAATGAAAATTATAAAATTTTATCAGTTTTTTCTCTATGCAGCATATAATCTTTTTTCTAATATCTTCTATCAATATTTTATCTGTATTCTTCTTTTTTCCACAGGACTTGACCTTGTTTTGGTTTAGCAGTCCATCTTTTTACTTTTTTCCTCAAACTGGGTCCTGGTTTCTTAAACCTGCCAGTTTTCTATGGTTCAGAGGTCCTTTTTCGGACTTAACCATTTATATTGGTTTAGAGGTCCTTTTTTTGGCTTGACCTAATCATTAGGACATTACCAACTTAATAATTCATTGGTCCTTCTGGAACTCTTTTATTTTCTTCATCAATCCATCGCTTTAGATACTTAGCATGGACTCAATTCACAAATCTTCCATCCAAGAGATTCTTGATGGAGTAGGCATCAGTCGCCGTCTTGGCGATCACTTCAAATGGACCTGACCACAACGCATCTAGTTTGTTTCTTCTTCCAAAACCATGTGTATTGCAATAGGTAACTCTTTCCCCTAATATATATTCTGCTAAGGCCAGTCAGTTATTATCATCTGTCAATTTCGCTCATATCCTTTTCTTCAATGTAGTATCAAATGCTTGCAATTGCATATCGATCAGTATATCTGTCATTCAGTTCAAATATTGCTCAGTACTCATCCCTGACATAGGTTCCACCACCGAATATAAAATTGGTGGCAACGCGGCCTTTCTTCTGTATAACACTCAAATGGAGTTCTTACCATCGCCATATGATGACTGATATTATAGTTGAATGTCACCAAACTTGGGTATGTTCCCCACATGTAAGTTCTCCCTGCGACTAGCTTCCTCAGCATCATGGCCAGCATTCCATTTACCTGTTCTACCACTCCGCTCATCTCCAGCCAGTAAAGTACTGAAATTAATCTTCTGATCCCCATTATCTCATTCAATCTCAGGATCACATGAGACGTGAAGTTGGTCCCATTGTCACTAAGCAGGACCTGCGGATATCCATGCTGGTATAATACTTGATCCATGATGAACCTTGTGGTACTTGTAGCATCTACTTTCGTTAGGGCCTTCATCTTGACCCATCTTTTCAGATGGTCAATGGCAACTATAATGTACTTGACTCCCCCTGTGCTCATCATTAGCGGTTTCATCACATCAATGGACACCGTGTGCCAGGAAAATCCAGGGCGGAACAGTCAGTATCCAGTATTTATTCTTATGTGGTTTGTGCAGCTGGCACTCCACGCAACAAGCTAGATAATCCGCAACATTGTAGTTGATGGATTCCCAGTAGTAGTACTGGTGAATATGATTGGTTGTTTTCCTCAGGCCTCCATGCCTGACAACCTTGTGAGCTGCTTGAACTATAGCTGCTCTTTCTGATGACTTTGGGAATAATAAAAGCTTCCCATTGATTGTCTTAAATAATTGTCCATCCATGGTCTCAGTGTTTTCCATTGCTTTCTGAAGTGCACCTTGGATTTCTCAGAGCTCGTCCCTGATTTTTCCATCAACCATTCTCTAAAATAGCTCATCTGCCTGCGGGTATACCATCTGGACCATTGGTAACTGCAATAAGCAATCTGCATTCTGGTGAGAAGCCCCCACTTAGTGGACAATCTCATAAACATAAGCCTGGAGCTTAAGTGCCCATCAGGCCAGTCGTCCTTCTGGCTCTCTAAAATTGTGCAGCCAATGCAGCGAAGAGTGGTCCGTTACCACCTTAAAGTGCATTCCATGGATTTACACCCAAAACTGCTTGCATGTGTAAAATGACCGCAAGGCATTCCCACTAAGTCATGGTGTAGTTCCTCTCAGCGTCTGAGAGTGTCTGGCTCACATATGCTACCAGATGTTCATTCCCATGTTTGTCTACTTGGCTTAATATGGTGACAATCGCCATCAGTGAAGCATCAATTTGAATAATAACCTCCCGAACGAAATTCTGATATTTTGGAATTGGCATGTCTATTAATTACTGGCGTAACGCATCAAAGGAGTCCTGGGCCTCTTCATTCTATACAAACCCTTTTTTTGGATCCTTTAATAGTTGGAATAATGGCTCAGCTATTTGGGCGAAGTCCCAAATAAATCTTCTGTAGTATCTGACCATCCCAAGGAACACTTGGATGTCTCAGACACTCTTTGGTACAGCCATCCATTCTATGGCTGCTATCTTCTGGGCTTGCGGCTGCAATCCACTGGAGTTGATTATGAATCCCAGATATTCCAACTCTTTCTTAAAGAAGTGGCATTTCATCAGCTTGATTTTCAGGTTAGCTGTGGACAGTCTCTTGAATACTTCTTCCAAGTGGTATAGGTGATCAGTAAACGTCCTACTGAACACATTAAAATCGTCCAGGTTACCAGGACACATGAAAGCTTCAAGTAGCTTAATATCGCATCCATGGCCCTCTGAAATGTTGCAGGCGCATTGCATAGACCCTGGGGCATCCTCATCGGTTGGTATAGCCTCTGCGCAGTAATAATCGCACATTTTTCCTGGTCTTCCTTTGGCAAGTCGATATGCCAATATCCCAAGATCAGATCTATCGTGGAGAAATACTTTGCTTCTCCTAGATGATCAATATATCATTGATCCTTGGTAGGGGATACAAATCCTTCTTTGTAATTTTATTCAGCTTTTGGTAATCAATCACCACTCAGTTGGATCCATCCTTTTTTCACAATCAGAATCAGACTCACCCAGGGACTTGATGATGGAACTAGAAGCCCATGCTTTACTAGTTTGCTGATTTCATCCTCCACTACCGCTTTGGCAGCTTTTGATTGTTGGATTGGTCTCATCCTTATCAGTAAATTTTCCCCGGTGTCAACCTTATAGATCACATCTCATGTGCATCCTGAATCATGGTCGTCCTGAGCAAACACTTCCTGATACTTTTCAAATAGTTCAAGCACCTCCTCTTTTTTAGTATTAGATGGTCCCAACCTCAAGCACCTCCTCTTGCTGGCCTTATGACAGATCAGTGAGCTGCTTTTGATCAAAAAATAGATTGATACTTTCAGTTACCCTGACTGGTAATCCCATTTTGTTGAGAGTCCCAAAATTGTGGAATCTTCTCAATTTGGCTGTCAGGATCAGATAAATAGATGTGATGATCTGATTCTTCTTGATCTTCATCAGTAATTTACTTAAATTTGCCAGGAGAACTTGAATTTCTCCATGGCCCGACATTATTATCTCAGGATCCACCCAAGGCTCCACTCTGGACTTCTTCCAGGGGCTTTCAACCTAACCATACAACAGCTCAGGTATCTCCAATGTCAACCCTGTGTCAACTATCATCTGAGATCCTGGCAGTATGGTTTTCTCATTCTTGATACTCAGTGGAATTCCCTGGTTCTCTAGGATTTCTGCTGGCATTTCGCATCACTTTCTACCAACTAATTGGTACCAAATCAGGACAATGCCAGCATTGTATATTAGATTAATTAAGTTGTTTCTCTGATTCAGCGGAGCTTCACCATCCTTCTGATATACCAATGATAACATCTTATCCAATATGCTCAACATATTATCCTTAAAGCTACATTTAACTCCATATTTTTGTAGATTCTCCATTCTGATCAGAATGTCATAGTTTTGGTTGGCCATAACTATTGCTGGTGCAGATACCACCAACAATCTGATTGTAATGACAACGCACTATACGCTCCACAGGAGACAGTGGTGTTTGGACCAGCTGTCCCATATTCCTTATTATGTTCTAAGTCTGGTGAGATCTTCATCCTCTTTACCAGCTTGGTCAAGACAATATTGATGGGCGCTCCACTGTTGACAATTGCCCTCCTTGCACTAGAGTCACTTGTTTGTCTATATATGTACACTCAGATTATTTTAATATAGTGTTTACTGAGTGAATAGTGGCGTTATTAGCCAAATCTAGGGTTTGAATAATTTGCACTGATAAATCAGGAAATGATTCCTTTATCATGCTGAGGGGGATAGACAAATTGGCCTCATCTAATCGGACTTCAGATAATTCTTCAGGATTATCAGCAGTTCAAATCTTGTCCACCAGTTGTTGTGCATATGGCTGGGCAACTTCCTTGATTATCTCAGGGTCGATTCTCTTTGAACCAGCTCTGGTCACAGCATTTACATCCAAATTGACCACTTGATACAGCTAATCCTGCTTGTCATCTATGAGCAGATCGCTGATATCAATTTCTTTAGTCATAATGTCAGGAGGAACAGGCTTCTCCGCAGCTCTAGACTGTTCTCCATCTAGGCCATGGGCCCTTTTCCCGATTCATTGGTGGCTGCTGACTCTTTGTCCTGGACCACGTTGATCTGATCCTTTGGCTTCTTACAGTGCATGGCAAAATGTCCTTTCCCACCACATTGGTAGCAGACCTTCTCCTTCTTGTTCAACCGTCTGAATTCTTTGGGCTTATTCCCTGGCACAGTTCAATTAGTCATCTCTTTAGCTCCTTCGTTTCCCTTCGTGGGATTTGGATTGCATACCAGATTGGATTTGAAGCTTCTATTTGGGGCATCAAATGTTGCTCCCAAAATCTTCAAATTATCTACCATTTGTGAGGTAGTTATTTCTATTGTGAACATGAAAGACATCATGTGATGCAAATCACAATAGGGCTGAAGGGCCACTTGCAAGGCGATTCTGGCATCAAAGTCATCCAATACTTTTGCTCCAACCAGGATCTGTGACTCCTGGTAAAACCAATCCGCGAAGCTAGCTAGAGACTCATCTTTATGGAGCTGAATTCCCATAAATTCCTGCTTGCATTTTGAAATGCGCGTCAGACTCCTGAACTCTTTCATGATGGCCGCCTTTGCCTCAACATACAACCAGCTGTCCCCCTCCAGGTGAGGTAACACTAAGTTCTGACAGTTGGTTGCTAGGCAATTCATGACTGTCAACGCCTTTTTACAATCCCTGTAGCCATTCATGGTCATGTCAAACAGTCAGAAAAATGCAGGGGTGTTATCCCAATAGAGCATTAGCAATTTCAGCATTGCCTTAAATTCCTCCAAGTTATTTCTGGCCTATTCTCTCAGTTCAGCCACTCGGCTAACTTGAGAAGTGACTTTGGGCATTGTTGGGCCGCCAGGGAGGAATCATTGGCGGCACAATCATCTGAAGGCAGGGCTTCGAAGTTAGCAGCCTTGGACGAGATGTTTTCCATAAAAGTTAAGTAAAATAAAATAAGAGTTCTGATGAGAAGTACTTTATTGAGAATATCAAGCACTATTTATAGTGCTAAAAAATGTAAGGATAATAGGAATTTTAAGGATAGTAATAGGGATTTTAAGAGTAGTGTCATGGGACCTGTAGGAAATTCCTGATACTAGGATAGGTGGAATTAGATAAAGTGTGGATAGAGATTAGATAACAAAATAGGAAAGGTAAATATTCCTCAAATTTGGCATAATTTGGGCAAAGCCCCAAATTTGGTATTCCAGCTGAAAACATAAAATCGAAATCCATATTCAAAATTTTTGGGCCATTTGAAAATTGTGCCCCTCATATGAATATATCAATTTTCCCCTGGACAAGGCTTTCACCTAATCCAGGGAGAATCCTGATAAGCATCATCTCCAAAATGGCAGCAAAAGCGGGCAGCATGTTCCTTGGGGTATTCAACTTCTCAAATATTATGCAAGGACTTCTTTCTTTGGCATTGCTTGCCATATCAGGCTCACAAGCACATTTGTGAGCTTCAAGTTCCTCCACTTGTTTTATTAATCTCTCTAATCTGCATCAAAATTTCTCAAATGAATGTGATCTGGTTCTCGCTCCATTTTCAGGTATAAGACCTCTCAAATGAGGTCCCCTTCTTTCTTCTTCAACAAAGTTACTTTCCTAAGTAACTTGTCCTCAAAGCTTGCAAAATCCTCTATCCCTTCCTCCACCTTGGCAACTCGTTTTCAAGGCTGTGAACTCCCAATGGTTGCTGAGTTTAGAGCATTCTGGTTCACAGTGGTTAACTTAGTCCACGTTTTGCATAGCTCATCTTTGTACGACATTCTTATAAATTTTTCAACTCAACTACCCCTATAATGAGCACCAACTTATAAAAATTTACTCAAGTAGTTGTTATCAGCAAGCGACCCTAGTAACCTTTTTACTGCACAGGTTCACAATCCTCATGCACTTCATCGCATTGTATAGTATATTATCATTTGATAATAGTATGATGACTATTATCCATAGTTGAGTATAAATTCTTATATTTTGGCCCAACGCTCAGCCAGTATTCCTGATTGAATACTCGTGATGTCATACTTGTAGGGATTCATTCCCTTTCCCTGTTCAACCCAATCTTTGCTTAGATACCCTGGTGACAGTCTCTTCGGTCCAACACACAGTTGGCAGCTATCCTCAATTGTGACTCCTTCTTCTTTAGATCACCGCTCAGATCTTTACTCTTTTCTCTAAGAGTCTTCCAATTATTGCTCACAGCAATAATATCCTTAAGACAGAATAGCACAATGGAAGCTGATGATAGTTTACTTTTTAAGCTATATCCTGAATGAACAACTTAGAACTATATATCTGTAATATGATCTAACTATCTGTTGTATTATCTGTTTTTTATTATAGTGAACCCTAGGGAATTTATAGTGGGGATTCAGTCATCTAACCCTTGGTTGACACCTCTTCAATGAAACGGAAGCTGTTGCCTTTGAATCACCCACCCTTGTCTCAGCAGCAATGGTCTTCCCCATCCTGGCTAGGATTCCATCATTGGACATCCTTGAGACCTAAAATGGAAAGAGTTGGAAAACGTGTCCCTAACGTTTTCCTCTCAATCCAAGTGAGCCAACCATATTTGGCTAGTGATCTGCTTAGGTAATGGGACTTGTTACCCATTAAGACAGATCACAATTCAACTGATTGATTCACTAGTTGCAGGCGGCATCACTTGCCTTGCAACTTGCTCTACATTTCCAATCAGTCAGTGATGAAACCCAACTGATAGCAATTGTACACCTGACATTTAATCACTATCAGATGCCCCTATTTTGTCAGCAACTCCGTTCAATGAGATCTTAAGTATTTGTCCAGATCGATCCCTGATGGATCCAATCAGGCGAATAATCCAAAATCCCCCAAACATAATTACTCCAAAACTCAGGCCAACCGATTTCCAATTCACCTCACATTAGGGAATTATCCCCTAGCAATTCCAGGTAATCTAGCAGGCTGGGAATATGGGCAAAAATCCCAACACCAGGATAGGGATTACCATCACTGCTGAGATGAGGATGGGTGATTCAATGGCAATGTCTGCTGTTTTATTAAGGAGGTGTTAACTGAGGGTTGGGCGCTGGATTCCCCACTATTAATTTACTAGAATTCACTAATAAATAATGTTAGTTTTTACCATATGGTATTATTTTATTTACCAGAATATCACTTTTACTAGATTCTAAGCTTAGTAAACTTTATCAGCATCCATTTGTTCTATTCATTCTCAAGGATTATATTACTGTGTGTGATAATTAGAAACTCTTTTAATATAAGAGTAAGGATCTGAGTGTGGATCCAGAGAAGAAGCATAATCAAATTAGTGATTGCTGCTGACTGTGTGTCAAACCAGAGAAACTGTAAACAGGAATCTAAGAGAAGATTGGGTTAGATGATATCAGGAACAAATCTTTATCCAAAGACATCACAAGTATTTCAAGGGGAAATACTGGCCAAGCGTTGGGCTGAGTTCTAATACTTCCATTCAACTATGGATAATAGTCGTCATACCTTTATCAACTAATTATATCAAGTATTATGTAACGCGGAAGAATTGCATAAAACCCAAACCTGTGCAAGTAATAAGTTTATAGGGGTTATTGGCCAAAAATAATCAATATCTTATAAGTTTTTACACCATGTTAGATCATATCAGCGCATATGTATTTTGATCAACTAAATGAACAATATTGTACATATTCTTTGCACATAGTTTTGGATATCAGGCCTATGGCCATGCTTAATTATGCTAGAAGGGATGCTGAAAACTGAAACAATTATTTTTAGTCAAACTTTGATTTTTTAGTTGATCTATATATAAAATTGACAGATTAAAACATTCAACAAATCACCATCTAAATCGCAATTAACTGAAGCTATTGGAGTGGGATAGAGTCATCAGATCTATACAATATCTTTTTTACCAAAGATGTTGTATCATTGACTAATATAAAACATCCACAAACTATTACTATGGCCAAAGAAGATGTATAATCATAACGTTCACATACATATGCACACACTTGCTTTTTAAAAAAATATTCTTTATCATTAACCTGTAAACACACATCCAAACTATTTTTAGTTTTTGTCAACAACACTGTATCACTAACCAGTGAACACTAAACCTTGGGTGGGGTGATAAAGCACTGGATTGATGATCCAGTCAACTAACACATTCACACAATATTTCTTTTTTTAAAGATGCTGTATCATTGATATAAAAACACTAGATCTTAGGTGAGGTGGAAAAGCTTTGGATTGTTGATTCAGTGAATACTATAGCTTGATTGGGGTGGCAAAGAACTGGATCAATGATCCAGTGAACACACACATGCACACAATATTTTCTTTTTTGCTAAAGATGCTGTATTTTTGATCCAATCAACACAAACATAAGCACAAGTAATTTTTGACAAAGTTGCTATATCATAAATACAGTGTTCAAGCACATGAATAAGTATTTTATTAGGCAAAGATGCTGTATTATCAATAAAGTGAATACAAGCATAACTTTCTTATTTGGCAAAGTTTTTGTCATCAATCCAGTGGAAACATACAAACACACTTTCTTATTCTTCCAAAGATTCTGTAATATTGATCCAGTGAGCACATGCACACACTTTATTTTTTTGCCTAACCTGATGTATCATTCATCCATTGAACACATCCACAAACTGTAGTTTCTTTCAAGTATGATTTACTATTTATTCAGTGAACAAACACATGCACTTACTATTTTTGCAAAAAATGTTGTATCATTGATCCAAAGAACACAAACATGAACACAATTTATTTTTTAGTAAAGTTGATGTATTATTAATCCGATGAACACACACATGCACACACTTTTTAATTGCTAAAGATGTTGTATTATCAATCCAGTGAATACGTCATGAACAAACTTTCTTACTTGGCAAAGCCACCTTATTGGTGATTTAGTGGATACACATAAGCTCACACTTTATTATTTCATAAAATGCTATATCATTAAAACATTAAACACATTCACAAATCTAGTTTATGTTAAATATACTGTACTATTGATACAGTAAGCACACACATGCACTTTAATTTCTAATTTTGCCAAAGATGCTGTATCATTGATCTAGTAAACACGCACATGCACACTATTTATTTTTATTCAAAGATGGTGTATCATGGATCCAGTGAACAAGTACATCCACAGACTTTACTTTTTGTCACAGATGCTGTAACATTGATCCTTTGAACACTAGAGCTTTGGTAGGGTGGCAAAGCATTGTATTGATAATACACAAAATTAATAACACTCTGATTGCTATCTACATCTGCATGTACTCTTTCATAATATAGAACAAATCATTAAATTTATGTATATATGTATATATGTATATGTATGTATATGTATGTATATATGTTTATTTGATAAAGAGTGGGGAACCATGAGATCCTTCCATCTGGTGTATATATTAGTAATATTAATTAAAAAAGCTCACTAATACAGAAAAATTACCCTCCAACTAGGCCAGATTAGCTACAACCCTACCCTGACATAGCTGAGGGTGACTTCTGATTAGGGAGTTGATTCTCATACCAATCATATCTAGGTTATAATGCACTAGAGCAGAAGGAAAGGGAGTGGAGAATCTTTGGGATATGGCTCAAGATGGGTATTGTACACATTCTCAGGTATAGTATCCATAAGAGACAGTGCTTTAATATAAGTAGCTAAAAATTCTTCAGCATCAAGATGTAGCTTAGGAAGATTAAAATTTTCCTTTTAGACTTAAGATTAATTTTAGTCCTAGGGTTGAGTCTAAAAAAGCAAGTTATACCTCTTTTTTTTAGTACTAGATGGTCCCAACCCAAGGGGGGATTCATCAATGTCAAGTTATACCTCTTTGATAGCTTTGAAGCTGCTTTACCAATAGCATTGGTATCAGATAGTAAGCCATCACCAAAGTCTGCTGGGAATATAAGTGGAGGGATACCATTCATGAGTTTTTCAGTGGCATAGTGGATATTACTTCACGCATAATAAAATTTGAGTTTGTCATCTACATCTAATGCTATGCAAAGTAAATTCAAAAAACAATTTTATTTGTTTTTTATTTAAGTAACTTTTTTGATTTTCGTAAAAGCTTTGACAAAACTTTAGAAAAATCCATTTCTGAGCTAATTAAATCTTTAGCCACATTGATCTCCTCCACCGCCAATCATTGGTCAATAATGGGGAGTTCAAAACCTTGCAGAAGTAATGCTTTTGTCTTAGGCACTAATTTGTTGCTTACCATCTTCCAGGACATATTGCAATAGGCAGTATTGATTTAAACATTCAGTTTCATTTATTAATTATTTAGGCTTAGGAGATAGTAGTAAGTCCAAATGTAAAACTGCACCCTCATTTTATTCAAGGCAAGGGGACCATGGGACCCTTCTTGCTGACACAAGTATATATGTATGTATGTATGTATGTATGTATGTATGTATGTATGTATGTATGTATGTATGTATGTATGTATGTATGTATGTATGTATGTATGTATGTATGTATGTATGTATGTATGTATGTATGTATGTATGTATGTATGTATGTATGTATGTATGTATGTATGTATGTATGTATGTATGTATGTATGTATGTATGTATGTATGTATGTATGTATGTATGTATGTATGTATGTATGTATGTATGTATGTATGTATGTATGTATGTATGTATGTATGTATGTATGTATGTATGTATGTATGTATGTATGTATGTATGTATGTATGTATGTATGTATGTATGTATGTATGTATGTATGTATGTATGTATGTATGTATGTATGTATGTATGTATGTATGTATGTATGTATGTATGTATGTATGTATGTATGTATGTATGTATGTATGTATGTATGTATGTATGTATGTATGTATGTATGTATGTATGTATGTATGTATGTATGTATGTATGTATGTATGTATGTATGTATGTATGTATGTATGTATGTATGTATGTATGTATGTATGTATGTATGTATGTATGTATGTATGTATGTATGTATGTATGTATGTATGTATGTATGTATGTATGTATGTATGTATGTATGTATGTATGTATGTATGTATGTATGTATGTATGTATGTATGTATGTATGTATGTATGTATGTATGTATGTATGTATGTATGTATGTATGTATGTATGTATGTATGTATGTATGTATGTATGTATGTATGTATGTATGTATGTATGTATGTATGTATGTATGTATGTATGTATGTATGTATGTATGTATGTATGTATGTATGTATGTATGTATGTATGTATGTATGTATGTATGTATGTATGTATGTATGTATGTATGTATGTATGTATGTATGTATGTATGTATGTATGTATGTATGTATGTATGTATGTATGTATGTATGTATGTATGTATGTATGTATGTATGTATGTATGTATGTATGTATGTATGAAAGACACACTTCTCATTAACAAATGTTCTAAGAATAGTCAAATTTATCAAATAAACTTATTAATTTCAATTAAGTTTTATAGGTAATTTTTGAAAAAAGAAACTATATTGTTATTAATAAAATTATCATATAAAGAGAACAAAAAACATTATATAAGCTCTTATGGTACTTGATATATAACATTAACTGACGCTTTTGATATTGTTTTGTGTTAAAGATTCTTTGTTTTGGATATGTGGTTGGTAGTTTAAATTCATTTAATTGGCTTTGGAAAAATGGATGGTAGTTTTTAAATAATTTAATAAGTCCATTGGTTTTGGATAGGTGGTTGGTACTATTGGTTAATTTTTTAAATTTAATCAATTTTTAAAGAGTATATCTGTAACACTCCAGCTCCAGTAGAGGTGGTGAAAGAGGGACCATCCCACTACCAGAGAACCCTTTGCTTATAAAGTGGGAAAACACAGCACTGCTCAGAAGGGCGGTGCACAAAAGCCCCAAAGCAGGGATGTCATACATTTAGAAAACCTGGACCTGATGTAGGGTGGCAAATAAGACTAAAAAAATGCACATAAATAAACTAAAATGAACAGGGTCTCTTATTAATAAGTCAACCAAAAAGAAAAGTTGGTCTTAAGGGATCCTTTTTAATCAGTGGGGAAGAATTGTCAATCTGCAGGAGCCATGCTAAGCCTAAATGAATCAAGCAGTGCACACTACCATCAGTCATGATACTATATCTTGAGATAGTCTAAATCAAGTGATCAATTAAAACTGGATCCTACACAAATTAGTAATAATTTAAATGGAACAGGTTTTGAAACACTGCTCCCCAAGAAACCAAATCTAATTGTCTTCATTTGTAACATAGCTGGTGCATTTTAATGCCCATGATGTAACACAGGGCTAAGCATCAAGGACAACCCAGGACTAACCTGGACTTATCTTGCCTGTACCCAGCGTTGATCCAGGGTATGCTTGAGGTCATGGAGGCCTTGCAACTTAACCTTTTTGGCCTCCTGATATCCACCCTTGTCTCTAAAGCATGTGCCCTCAATTATGCCATGTAACCATTACAATTATGGTAAGTGTTAATTATTGTTTAATTTGTAAGTTCATTCAGTATTAGGTGAGTGATTAGTATCATTTTAATTTTATAAATTCAACTGTTTTTGCTAAATGGTTGTAGTTTTTGGTTGCTTTTGATAGGGTTTATAGGTTTTGGCCAAGTGATTAGTGTTTTAGTTGACTCAAGTGGTTTTTTAGTTATGTTTAGGTGTTTTTATTTTTATTTAACTGAGGTAAGCTGACCAGGGGACAGACATTACCGAATATATGTGAAACTAAGAGAATAACTAAGAAATATAAAAATTGGGCACCCCAGGGTACTCAAGTTACCCCTGTTGCCAGCGGGACTGCCAGGTATGAGGGGGTTGGTGCACTACTCCGAGGGGGTTTCCCCTGCTTATGGATAGGTGTTTTGTGGTTTTTATTTGTTTTTAACAGTTTTAAGTTGTATGAACTTTCAATGGCCATCGTCAATATAAATGCTGAACTGATAAATTAAGATCCTCTTGTAAATTATTAAACTACTCAACGCTGATGAAATTGGCTAGTGATTGTATATATACTATTAATATACTTTTTGACATATTATATAACAATCATCCTATAAAAAATTATTCATTCAAAACAGATTTTAATCTACTATATAAAGGTAGCCTAAAAGTATAATTATAGAATGATATATTGACTTATCTATAATTTAATAATATATATAAGGGTTTCTTAAAGATGTCATCTCTAAAATATTTTAGTTGTTAGGTACCATTTACATTTGGAACTTTTTAAGTTCATTCTTTATGGAAAGATTATCTTTAAAGTGAATTAATGTAGATTGGTTATTTTAATTTCACTGACTTTACCAATATGATAATTTATTTAACTTATAAATATCCATATTTCATCTCAGGTAGACATCTCACTAAACTTGCTAAGAAGCTATCACTATTTTATAAGAAAATAATATTAAATATGTCTGGAAATAGGGAGGACTTAATTGACTTCATATAACACTTCTCTCCATTGACATAAACTTATTATTTTCTTTTAAGATATGTAGGTTACTTTTCATCTTAAATGTGATCTCCCATGACACCAAGTATACATTTACCTCTTTTATCTAAGGGTAATTGATTGTTTTTGGTAAAACCGTTTTCAGTTTTAATTTGCTTGATGTTATGGGCTAAACGTTTGGTTGATAAAAAAGTAAGCTAAGGGTTAGTTAAAATTTAAATTCTAAAACCTTACTTTATACAAACATTGTCATTCAAAAACAAAACATAATGATAAAATAGCTTCTAGATAATTAATCAAAATCATATATAAGAATTTGACCACCATCCAAACATTATTACAGAAAGTTCTTTTTTTCTGATATCCTCCGTTAACTATAAATATGCTTTATGTTTCAGAAGGTCATCACACCAAAGTATTCAATATCTAATATTTGATTTTGATATTAATTAAGTTCTAGATATAATCATTAGTTTTTAGCACTAGATGGTCACAACCTAGATATAATAATTAGTTTGTTGGGTATTTCACTGAATCTAAGTATACAATTTCCACTATTTTGATGATGCTATCTACTATAGGCATAGTATGGACTAATAGAGGTTCAGCATATAAAGGACATAACACTATAAATCAGATACATAAAAAAAGTAGTAATATAATTAGCTTTCAAGGGTTTTTGGTATGTTTTGCTGAATATATATATACATATCTTAACTATCATGGATTCTGCTAATAGAAGATTCTGCTAATTAAAGTAGGAATAGGCCTCCAGTCTGGGTGTGTGAAAATAATAAAAAATCCATGATGCTAATGGTATAGCAGCCCTACAACTTGTAGAAGGGACACTGTATGATTCTTTGAGGGTAGTAAAAATAGTAATGTACAAAAAGCCCCCTATCAAACCAAATGGCTGCAATGGGAGCAACTACAGGCCTTGTTTGGGCAACCCTAAGGGTGGGAGAGGCAGGGACGATTGCCAATCCTCCTGGGTTGGCGGTTGCTGGTATCTAGTATTTGTCCCAAAATATTCTAGTTCTTCTTTATATCGCTGATAATCACTAAGCTAATTTAGGGTACTGCTTTGCAATTATAGTGATATGAATTGCAAATAAAAATGTTTTGATTAATATACAGGGTGAGCTTGGTGATCATTCTGCAGTTGGTGGGGTGGTTCAAACTTACACTAGAGTTGATAAAGGTATTGGAATAATGGATTGATTTGTTTATATAAAATGAGTAAATTGCCCTAAATATTGATGCTCTGGATTATACAACAACTAAACTCAGTTTTTGGGTTGAGAGTACAGACGTTCTTTACTCATGAATGTCATATCATTTTCTTCAGGTTTTAAGGCCTTGTGATGTCTATATTGCACCAAACCAGTGGTGGGTTGGTGGTATGAATCTAACAGTTGAATATTCTTCATGAGAAATGGGTTGAGGAGCTCTTGTATGGCCAGATTTAATCTAATTAATGGTAAGCTGGAGGGCTGTATCTGGTGAATTGGGATGGCCTTTTGGTACATCAGATTGTGGAGGTAATTTGAGAGCATAGCTCCTTATGATTTTCATTATTATTGGCGAGCTTCTGTATTGTTGGATCAGAGTTCCCACTTAACAATATAATCTAGAAAGATGATGATGGAATGCTTTATCATATTTAAAAAATAACGTTGGAATTGGTTATCTGATTGTATTCCCTAAAGAGAAATTGGAAACCCCAAGATGTTATTAGAAAAGCTTAAATAAGAGAATGAACCAACAACAGACCCTAGGAGGAACTATTGTCATTGTACTGGGGGAGGAGATGAGATTGGAGGGTGGATTCGCCTTGGCCCAGCTTGGAAATTTCTTTATTAATTTCCATTGGTTGGGTTGTAAAGAGCACCACGGTTTTGAGGAGTTTCCATATATACTTATGCATGAGTACATAGAAGCTTTGACATCATATATCTCAGATCAGTAGCAAAGGCACTTTAATCAAGCCAACCTAGAGAAGATTTGCACAGATGGTAATTATGCCTTATTAGCTTTCTGAGGACTTGATTATGCCAATCAGTTTATATTAAAAAGACTTGGGGTCAATCCAATGACTTGTATCAGTAACCCATGAGCTGTTAACTTATATTTGGTAAACTAAATTAGTTTCTTTGACTTGGTAAGGGCTTTCATATTTTTAAGGCCAAATTTTCTAGTTCCTGAGGGGGTGGGGTTGACAGGTTGGTGGTTGGATGAGTCTAGGTGTCCTTATGGTAGCCCTAGATATGAGCTACCTCCCAACAGACCCTCTTAATCTTTTTCACAAGGGAAGAAGTATAGAAGGTGGTACAATAGGAAAATCTTTGGAGGCCGGAGAGGTGATCCACCGCTCAACAACATGGGCCAAATATCCCATATGTACCAAAAGACTCCACTGGTGCCTTTGATCCCTGCTTGTATCTACAATAAAACTTTTTGCAGTCTAGTCCAGAAGGTCAGGTTTTTAGACTTACAATCCTAGTGGTATTAAAGTGTCTTTTACATTAATAGCTTCAATTTTCACCTGTTATTATCACAAAAGTAAAATCCCTCCCATTAGATATTTGCTTTAAGCATCAAATTTTACCAAAAATTCGTTCATTAGTTTCAGAGATTACTGTGGCTAACCTAGACTCCCCTTAAATATTATTTATTCAGATTTAGGGTTCAGCAGCAAGTTGTGTAATTATAAAATAACTCTAAAACTGGATTGGTTATTATGAATACTATCATCCAGATACCCATACTTTATTATGATACTTATAATCTTATCACCTTTTAGGTTCATTAATATTAATTTTACATTATATTATAATAAACATCTACCACTCATATGAAACCATTGACCTTTCAAATTAATCATGTAAACATTAAATGCTTACCAAAAAAATATCTTAAAGCACCCTAGTGCAGATTTTGTTCAATAAGTTCAAAACCTGTACTAGCTAAAAAAATTCTTGGTGTGAAATATTTGTCCCAAGGTGACTCACCTTGAGAACTTTATTCAAAATTTTATTTAAAATAAAAAATTTAATGGTAGCAGGAACCACCCAGATTGGCAACCACCTTATCTTTTTTATTTAATATACATATCTACATCTAAACTTTTTAAGATGAATTACATCAAGAGGGAAGGGGAGGAACCATTGTTTTACCCTAGCCAGTATAAATATAAACCTATTGCAAACTAAACCTGCAATAGAGTATTAAAAGGTTTCACTTTGCTAGCTAATCACACTACCTTCCTAGTTTTTTTACACCAAATCTTTATTCAATACTTTTTTAAAATGAAATAATAATAAAGTGGAGGGGAGAAAATGATGTTTTGTACTAGCCAGTATAGGTTTCTTTTTTTAGCACTAGTGGTGCCCAACCCAAAAGGGATGCTGCCACGCATCTTTATTTGCAAATGGGCCAAACAAAGGGATTATCATAAATTAAAAAAAATTCTAATATAGCCCCTAGGTTATCAGCCTAGTAAGCCATATCAGATGGTGAGAAAGCTTTGGGGAAACTTTTGTCCGGTGCCCTCTTTAGCTGGCAGACCATGGCGGACAATATCAGGGTAGGGGCATCAGTAACATGAGGCATAAGGAGTTATAGATGTGGATTTCTTTGTTAATGAGGCCAGCGGTGTCCATCATCTCAATGTATTGAGCAAGTTGATGCTCAGCAAAAGTGACAAGAGCTGGCACACAAGTAAATGACTTGATGCGCCATTGGGTTTGGGGATAGTTGGGGTCAAAAAGAGAAGTTTTTACTGCATTAATGCAAGTGCAGCTCGCACCAAAAGCAAGCTCCTCAATTTCATATTTAGCATCCTCATTGAAATCAGAAGGGAATACCCTCAACTAGGGGTTCCATCACCCCATGGAGATGCTGGCAGAGGAGGGTGTTAGAAGGGGCAGCTGCGGCTTCCACTGCCATTTAATTGATATTTTTTATAATTTGGAAAGCTGCTTTTAGAGCGAAAATGGTGGGGGCACAAATTGGGAGGATCAATAAAAAACTCCTCCAATGCAAAATCTGGTTTCACAGTGTATAACCGGTCGCTATCATCAATCCAATAGAGACACTTGAATGGATTAAGCTTGGATAGTGCTGGCCCATCCACAGGAGTTGGTATGGTGGCAGAACCTTATTGGCCACAAACAGTCAACCACGGCAGCTCAGCTGACACTGTTTCAGCCATTGACTCAGGATTCTGTAACCCAGCTGAATAATTCAAATTTTTTAAAAATTTAAATTTTAATTGGCTGCTGCTTTTGAAGCAGCGCCAGAATTACCCAAGGGTGGGGGTGGGAGGATCATGCCCCATTCAAAAAATTAAGGCAAGGCAGCCGCTGGGGTGGCGCCAGAAGGAGATGCAACAGAAGCGGTGAAGGTGGAAACTGTGGGGCACTTGCACTTTGAGTGGTCAATCTTGAAGCACAAGGGGCAAATGGTGCAGCCACTTTTAATGCATGCCCAAAAAGGATGATCAGGGGCGGATCTAATCATGGTGTGGGGGGGTGAGAATTATGAGATGGGTGTCACTATTAAATGGCAGATTGTCACAAAGGCATGAGGGCTTACCAGATGATCCACCCCATGGGGCACCACAAACTGCAACATGGGGTCTGCGCTGTAAATGGCCAAACCCTCCATGAGCTCATGGTGGAGGCATTTGGGGGAAAGGAAAGAGGGCAAACTGGCAAACTGGAACACCAAAGTGACCTCATCTGAGAGCTGGGTATGAACAGTGGGGAGCGGAATTTTTTTAAAAAATAATGGCAGCTTAGATGCTGCCACTGCATCAGCTTCCAAGTGGAAGCTGAGGTCAAAGTACCCCTTAAAAGAGCAGAAGTTGATGAAGCCAGCAGGTTTAAAAACTGCTGTGGCCATCTCAATGATGGCCGCGCTTGCATATGGGAAAGATTCCCATATTTGACCTGGAGGCCAAAATGCAAATTGCTCCATGGGAGCACCAAAGGGCTCCAGAGCACCACCTGAGAGCTTGTGAGGTGGTGGGCAAGTCCCGAGGGGGAACATAACGCCTGGTAGCATTGGGAGGGCTAGCAGAGCCAGCCTGTGTGTGCTTTGGCGATGGCCAAAAGATGCCAGATGGCAGTGCACCACCACCCCATGCTGGGGCAGCAGGTATCAATTATATCGACATTGGTAGGTTTAGGCTCTATCAAGTGGTCATGTTATGTTTTTTTAAAAAAAATCTGAATTTTGCTTCAATTTAGGTATCAAAGCAAAAGAAAGATTAGCCAGTATAGGCTTCAAACCTGCTCTTAACTTAATTTGCAAAAGAATGGTAGCAGGATTTAACCTTATAGGATAACCATCTTTGCATAAAAACCTATTGAACCTATGTTTAGATAAATAAAATTAAACTTCTAGATGAAACTCTATTAATAAAACTTTACCACCTAGGCCATAGAATAGATATTCAACTAGTTTCTTATATGGTTTCTTAGCAAATGCATACAAACTAAAAACCTCCATATTATATTCAAGATTCAAGATTATATGGTTTAAGAAAAATGATAAAATTTTTTTATATACTGATAAAGCTTTTTATAAAATTTTTTGGTTAAAAATTTGAAATTTAGAAAGCATTATCTGAATGAGAACCTTAAACTCAAGGGTATATACATACCAAATCTAAGGTATGTAGATTTTTTAGTTTTAGAAAGTAACTTTTAATACAATTTTAATCTGGCTACATTTATAATAGACATTTTTTACTTGATAAAACCTGATATCATATATAAAAAGTATATACTTAAAAATAGTTTTTATAGTAGGCACCTATGAACTAGATAAGCTCTTTAGAACAAATTTTAAGTTTTAAGCTAATGTGATTTGGGATATATGATGAGAATTAATTTACATAAAATATTATCATATTTTTTATAATCTTTTGTAGTTATAATTGAACTTTAAAAATCCCTAATTTACTCATAAACCTACACTCAAGCTGCATATATAAAGCAAATATATAGGTGTAAGTTTTTTGGTTTTTAAAAAATTTAATATAAACACATTGTTTAAATTTTAGATTGTAAAATAGTTAAGTCAATCAAGGTAAAATAAGACTGATTTTTCACATATGTGAAAATATACTAGAGATAAACAATTTCTGAATGGAATTACAACTTTTAAACTAAAGTCTTATGTCAAGTATTAAATTGTTAGCCTTTATGGTTAAGGGATATCCTTTATAAAAGTTCCTTTTATATAAATAAATATAGATTAGCAGTTTTTCTTTGTAATTCTGTAGTTAAGAAGTGTAAATATCAAAGACCCTTACTTACTTGAAAACTTAACACCCAGGAGGCATATATTTACCAAATTTTACATACATGGGTAATTAATTATGGGAGAAATAACCTTTATTATAATTTCTATACACAGATTTATATAATTTTACAATTTTTGTTGCTAAAGTTGAATTTTAAGAAAACCCTTTACATACTTGATATTTCAGCCCTCAAGCTGCATATACAAACCAACTACAATGGAGATAGGTTTTCTGGGCTGTAGAATACTTTTTAAATAAAATTAGCAAATTTTGAATTATTTTAAATATAGAAAACCATTTAATGTAAAATTAAACTGATTTTTTAACTAATGTTGGACAAATGGTTGTTTGACTAAAAAATAAGAATAGTTCAGAGAACAACTCCAATTATAAGTATACAAAAGGTCTATCCAATTCTCAGTAGAA